>VZTO01014456.1:101069-144802 GCA_013400615.1 Syrrhaptes paradoxus | reverse complement strand
ATATGAGGCTAGAAAATTAGGTAACCTTTAAGGGGTGATGTACTGTAAAAAAATCTGTATCCAGCCAAAAATCCCCTATCCTGTCAATAAGAGGACGTTGCTAATTTGTAGCATATCCCTGTATTTGAGAGTTTTGTGTATACTTCATCATTACCCGGAAATCTTAACGCTGGATCGAGACATCAGATCTGATCAGTGGAACTTTGGAAAGCTTCGGGAATGCACTGGAGTGGAAATCTTGAAGATCTGTGCAACTCAAGCTTCAGAGGGAGAGAAAGTTACTTCCTGTAGCATTACTGTACTCTGATAGTTTGATAGAAAATGACACAACCTTCCTTTCGTCAGCTAAAATAAGTCAGCCACAATGAAAATGTTTCCCTAGTGGAAGTTGTTTTGTGAAAACAGACTGACCAAAAAAAAATTGCTTTCATGTATATTTATCCTCTACAATATCCTTGGTGTCCTGATTTGCTCAGTTCAGTAATCACAAGAATTATTCTTTCTACTTTCGTACTTAGGGTCAAGTTACTTTACAAATGTAAATTTCTTAGTTTCCATACAGCTGTCTTCTTACCATTGTGCTGGGACATAGATGCAAAGAACCCTAAAGCCCCCCAAAAACCAACCAGCAAACCCAACCCTTGTGCCAAGTATCTGCATATAGAGTTGCAGCATACAGATTTATATCGGTCTCTTTGCTCGTTGAGAGCTTTCACTCATGATTTCAATTCCAAGCCCATTATTTCCAAGCACCTGCTAATTTTCTCTTTTCAGTTAAAGGTAGGACTACACAAACAACTTGCCTTGGTGGGTGCTAGCCGTAGCTTTATGTTGGATATTGGATGGTAGTTGCCTGTGTGAATAGATTGGCCCCATCTGGTAAATGCAGGGTAACTATTGTGCTTACTGGTGTAGTTGTGGTGATATGTCTCATAGGTTGCAAATCATGCCCTAGTTTATTCATACTAGGTTACTTTTTGTAGCTGTAGCACCAATATGTTTTGGAGTGTCCGTGCCCTGAGATGCTTATCGTCTGTGGGCACTCCAATACTGTGGACAAGCTGCTGTGTGAAGCCTCACTTTTTGGATGGAGACTGCAGTTAGTGCGTGACACTTTATTTTGACTTTATATCCTATTGGGCAAGTCAACCTTGCTTGTTGTTGCTTTCTTCCTTGAGGGTAAAGCAATTTTCATCTCTTGGGACGTGAAGTCAACTTCTGGAAGCTTAGGTTAACAGCTAAATCCAAACTATAGTTGAAGTGGAACAAAATAATGTGTCTATACAGAGAACGAACACAAAGAAGAAACGTTTTAAGCTCGAAGTGCTTCTGTCGTCAGGTTGGATAAAGTCACTGGAGCAGCATTGGGGTATCCAGCTTAGCATTCATCGAACTATAAGAATGCTGGTGCATGTAGGGTATGGTGTAAACTTGAGGTGCTTAGCTACATTAACTAGATACATTAGCTACATTAGCTAGATTCCTTTTTTGGGTGTGCATAATGTTATTGTGAGTGAAGGCTATGGATTCAGGGCAACAGCATTTGGGAGGCAGAGCTGGAACAGTTGGTGCTGTGGCAGCCACGTACAGATATTTAGACCATGACCTCTTAAACATCAGAGACAACGAGGATGCTTATTGAAGGGATGATGCTTGAAAGAGGAGATGAGAAAATTGTTCCTTGTTTGCCTAAGGACAGTGTCCTATGTCACTTGGAAACTGTTCCTGGCTTTTTAAAGTGGTTGGCTCTGCAGCAGTTAAAGCTGCCTGTGTCCATGCCGTAACAGCGTGCTTATGCCCATTGCAGAGGGGGGGAAGCTCCTTTGCCCCTGAGCAGGTCTGTGTGCACAGGTCTGAAATAGCGGCCCGCAGATGTCTCCTTAGGTAGCGCGTGCTTTGCCTTCTGTCCCCAGGGCTGCCTCCAGCTGCAGCCTGTAGGACTGCCGTGCATCATGTGCAGGGCTGGCCGCTCGGTGCACCCATGGCTGGGCTGGGGGCTCGTAGCCCGGCGGACAGCATGTGGTCAGCTCATACACGCTTTGCTTGCATGACCGGACAAGCTGTCAATTGCAGAAGTTCAAGACAGCAAAAGGAAGGGCGTAAAGCTACTGCATGAGTCTTGTTTTCTCTCTGTCTGTATCTGTCCCTTCAGTATTTCTTTTCTCCTCCTACAGCTTCGTGGCAGAATAACTTTCTTCATAATCTTACCAGGGGCAATATATTGAGGTAGGGTGTGGGTTTGGCAGGTTTTTGATTTTATTTGTTTAGTATTTCTTAGCAGTTGGTTTCGATGACACTTCTGTTTGTGTGCAATATGTCAGTTGCCATCTAATTAATATATTTGTAGTTAAGGCATTTCAGGGAGGTTTGACCTGCTTCAGACTTTTTTTTTTTTGCTTTGTATTGTAGAAAGCCATCGTTTATCACTTGGTTGGGCCTTGAGACTGTGCAGAGCTGTGTGTTTGGCTGGTCCCTCAACCATGGGTGGAATTCTGCAACCAGTCATTGGGGCCATACATGCTTTGGCTTTTTGTAAAGCGCACACTGGTCCCTGGAAAGTGTATGTGGGCTCCTGCACCTCTCCTGGAGGGCACTGAGTGCCCAGAGGTAGCCCTTGTGGAATTGTCAAAGTTGTCTGAGAAAAGTAAGCCAAGTGAACTGAGGAGTCATTCACCTGCAGAATTCCTATTTTCATGGTTTCATCCAGCTTTGATCTTACACTAGGCCAAGCATGATTTTGAAATTATTGGACCATATGAACTTTTTAAAACATCTCTTATGCTTCTTTTTTATTTAATCTTATTCTTTGTAGACTCCTGTATCTCAAAAATCCAGTTCTGATTGTTTTGGTAAAACTATAACTTCATTTGATAAAACAATTTGTTTAGGTTTGGGAAATTTTGAAGCAGTTTAAGAACAGTTAGTGGTGAGCCAAAAAGCCCATTCCTGTGTTGCTTTTCAGGTCAGCCAAGCTGGAGATACAGTCCGTGGTTCTCAGTGTTTGATCTCATGGTCTGCTAGGAGAATCACTTTCAGACAGCCTTCACTAACTGACATAATTTCAAGGAGACGTGGAGCTCCTCTGTATTGCATTCAGATGAGCTAATGGTGGTTTGCAGTATGCTCAAAGTAGAGAGCAATGCTCATTTTCTTACTGGGTAACATGTGCCCAGAGAAGAGGGGTGGGGGAGCGTGAGAGCAGACTGCAGGATGGTATAAATTATCATTCAGTTCTGCTTTGATGCTTTTTTTATTAGTATTATTTCTGCATGTCATGTATTAAATGTATGGTAATTACATATTTGGAGTTGAAATGTGTTTTAATATCCTGTTTGATGTTCTCTGGAAAAAAAAAGAAAGAAGGTAATACTGTTAGTGTTTTGCTGATTTGGTTTCAGATGTAGGAGTTAGGGGTATTGCCACAGAATCAAAGGTAAATAGCGTAGAAAACAATGAAACAAAATATTCAGTATTTTCATATAATGGCTTTCTTCTGGATGTTCTCTTTATGCAATAAAGCTGAACAGAAATGAAAAGGAGCATACAACTTGATTAGCTAATGCAACGTGCTGGAGTCTAAGTTTATTAAGGTATTTAAGTCTGTGTCTCTGTTCAAGCGTGAGAATGCAATGTCATAATTTGCTGTTTGCAGTAGAGACACAACATTTTGTTCAGTATTTTTTCTTCATTTTAAACAAAACTTAATTTTCTATTTGACAGTCTAATTTTCCATTAGGCAGAGCTTCAGAGTGTGTTCTGAATTATTTTGAATTGAAAGAAACTTCTTTCCTGTAAACTTCAAATGGATGAGAACAGGATAGCATGTATTTTACACAGTCATCGCTTGTTCTATGACATCCTGGGACAGCACATTTTCACTGCTCTTCTGTCGTGCTTTACTGTTACTCGTACAGGCTCACGTGTGGAGTCAGGCATTTCTCGTGACGTGGCTGACGAAGTCGCTGATGCTCTGCCGTGGGGCATGCTGATTGCTGTAGCTGTGCATCCACTGTCTTTGGGGAATGTGAGCTGCCTCATATCAGTTGCAGTGCAGAACTGCAGCTCAACAGCTTTCTTTAAACAAATAAATAAATAAGAATTTTCCTTCAGTCTCACCAAGTTAGTATTTTCATTTTCATTAGGTATATGGGAGAAGTGGCCATGCCTTCTGAGTCTGCAAGGGAAGCTGTAATTATTGTCAGCACCTGTGCGTTGATGGGTGCCTAGGCACTTCTTACATCCAGTAAGCTTCCACGTATTTACCTCAGCTTCCAATTTCCCCTGTCTTTTTTTTTTTTTCTCTAGTCAATACATAAAGACTTTTTAAAGATGTAAACTGTGTCCTCTTGTCACATGTACATATAGATGTAAGGAGTGGAAAGTTGTACGGGCTAAATGTTTGTACCCCACTCAGTGTTTTCCAGGATTTACTGTTTTATGGCCTTTTACTAGTCTTTGTCTCAAAACCTTGCCTCTTTTCCCTCATGTGTGCTTGGATCCTTTTTAAACTCAGTGGCACTCTTGCATTTAACATGTTAAATTTTCACATACAGTAAGTGTGAAGCCCAACCTCATTGGGCTTGTCTTTCCCCTGCAGTGTAGTACGTAATTTTCAGTTTCATGGTCCCAGTTATCACCTAAGCTTGACAGAAAAATCCTTACGCTCCGGTGTGGTTGAGGCAGGCCTGTGCTGGCTTGTTATGTCTTGCATTACTAAAGACTGCATTCAGTTTTCTGTCTTAATGGTTAGAAAGCATCAGGTGGCCTTACCGTAGTTTATTATTCTTTATAGTATGGTAGCAAATAATGCAGCTTCACTGTAAGAACAAATGCTGGAATTAGTCAGGTTTGAATACTATGCTGACAAACCTTACTAAAGGTGAGATTATTTTCTTACTTGTATATAAGGTGAGTTTAATTGCCTAATTTTTCATATCTAACTTTTTGCTTTATTTGTGTAAGTTGAATTCATGAGTGTGATGAGAGGTAGTGTGTGTTAAGTAAACGATTAATTGTAAGTAGGTGAAAGGCCATATAATTAATTTGGGAAAATCAGAATTTCAGTAGCAGGGACCCTTGCATATGATAATTTACTGCAACACACACTCATGCAAGAGGTAAATAAGCATTTAAATTCTCATTGCCTTGGGTAGGCAGGCACTAGAGTGCCTTCTCTGAGGTTTGGAGAGAGGGAAGTTCTGGATGCTTTGCTCAAAAATATCCATGTACCATCCAAGATGGTCCTTTCAGTGGTTGGCTCAATAGTTCATAGTGTTACCAGGGGAGTATCTGACAGTGATTGGGAGCCTTTAGGTGATGCCCCAGAGCTAGTAAGGTGTATGCATCTTTTGCTTTCTCTTTGAAGTGGTGAGATACCAAAACCAAAAAAGCCCAACACCTTCCTTCCCCAAAAAAAAGGAGGAAAGATAATTTAATAGGGTTAAATGTAAATACTAATTCTGTGATATGATTAAAAGAGGTTAATTGACACAGTGTTTGTGTGGTGCTGAAAATTATCTTCCATAGATAAATGTAAAGGTACTGGCCTAGGCATAAAATCCTAAGTTAAGTGTTTTGGCAGATTTGTGGGTGTTGTGGTGCGTAAGAATAAAAAAGGTGGAGAAAACCAGAACTGATATTCCTGCAAAAACTTCATCTCCAGGTCTGTCCTGTGGCTGTCCTCACTTCTCACCATCCTGAACGCAGTTTCCAATTGATGCCCAGTGTTACTGGGTCAACTCGGGGGCAGATTTCCCTCCTGCTGCTTTCTGTGCCTTGCTGAAAGGGTTGTATTTTTCAAAGAGGGAAGCTGTGAGGCTTCCTTCTTTTTTTTTTTTTTTTTTGAGCTTCTTCCCAGTCCCCTGCAGAGAGTCACCGTCTGACTGTGCCGCTGCCCACTGTAGGTCCTGCTGCTCTGTCCAGAGGGACCTGCTGCCTTTGGAAACCACGCCAGTGCTTACATTGCTTTGACAGACCTTATTCATAGTCCTTCGTGATGAGGAAGAGGAGAAAAGGGGACTCGCAGGTGGGCTGGCTGGAAGAAGGGACTTTCCTGCCCTTCCTTTGGGTGCATCTGAACAGCTCAGCCCCAGAGCTGCCTCTCTCTCTTGAGGCTCCCCGAAATATAGTGAGGGGAGGTGACACTCCAAGGGCTGCTGACAGAAAGTGTTAGGCCAGTGCAAATCTTCCAGGGAGGAGCAGAAAGGCTTTTGCTGTCTGTAGTGCAGGTTATCAGTGCTGGAATAGAAAAAAAAGAAAGGCAAGCAGACCTGGCCAGCATAATTTTATATCTTCAGTTTTTCAAAGCTGATATTAACTACAGAAAATCCTTCTAGCCTTATTTGCATATTTGAATGTGGAAGTTTTGTATACATGTGTTATATTCCCTCCCATGTTTTCCTCAAATAATTGAGAAAGTGTCTGATGAGGTGAGGCATTTGACTGGTGCTGAGAACAAGATGGGCACCCTCAAGACAGAGGGTATGAGAGAGTCTTGTAAGTCTCATCCAGTCCTAGATTTACACCATTTTGGTTTTGCTGTATTGTTTTCTTCTTGATAATTTCTTATTTCTTATTTTTCATAATTCTTATTAGTGGCAGTGCAAGTGAAACATGGGAATGGGTGGGAAACCAGATCTCTGACCTAGGGAAGGTCATTCATCATGCACTTATGAATACAGGAGGAAATTAATGCGCGCAACTTCATAAGAATATATACAATGAATGCAGAGTATATGGAAATTTATTTTTAAAGCATTCTGAATGAATAAAATATGCATCTTTGCCTGTGATAGTAAATTCCTTTAGGTGACTTTTTCTCTGAACTGAACTACAATAGTTTATATCACTTGTTATCAAATAATGCATTTTCCCCTGTTAAAAATCATATAATGAAATCTCAAATTGGGATAATTTGATAGAACTGAACCAGAAATAAATTGAACTTGACAAATCTGTCATAAACTGTAAGTTTTAATAGAAGCTTAATCTAAGCTTTCATGACTTTGTCAAAACCAATAATGTATCAGCAGCTAGCTCTGAAACTGGCTGTATCATACTGCAGGACTGCAAAGGTTAACAGTTTTTTAAAACCAAGCTATGAAGTTGTTATGCATTTAAAAATGTCTTTTGCAGAAGGCATATTTTTGCTTGATTAATGAAAAGATGCTGTTTGTTGAGTTTCGTTTGAAAATTATGTTCTTTTACTGCTAATTTAATGATTCTTCTATTGAAGTATGCTACAGAATATGTCAGTGATGACTGGATAGAATTTGGGCATGAAGCAAGTAACAACCATATTCTATTTCTGTCCCTTAGATGTCTGGTGCACTAATTTCAATGTGTGACATGTTTTGTGCCTTGTATTCGAGTGGTCTTGTTAAAAGACAGTGATCATTATACAGGTTTGGGGAGCTTGAATGAATTCCCAAGATTTTAATCAGTCATTCTTGATCTTTTCTCCCTTCACATGCTACTGTCAACTGTCTCCCCAGCGGCAGCACCATTCTTCTCTTCTGCTCCCTGTGCACCTACAAAAATTATTTCTAATGAAATAAATTCAGTGTCAGCGCACCCTCATAGCAGATAAGGCAGAAAAACATAATTTAAGCAGAATGAGACTTTCAACATTGTGCCAGAATTCTTGTCTCATAGATGATACGCATACAGAATGAAAGGTGTTTGTGACTGACAACATATAGAAATGTTGGGGTTATAAAAGCTTGGGAGCAACCAAATTAACAGGAATATTTCTGTTAGAATGATGCTGTAGAATGGTGAAACTGTTCCATAAGAATCTTTCTTCCTTAGTACAATCTATGTGACTTCAGGGAGGATTATGCTGAGTGGAATCAAAAGAATAAACTGACCCATTAAATAATTTCCTGTGTCTTTAAAAATTATTTATTTATTTACAGTGAGAGCCACCTCATAAAAGAAAACAAATGCTTTTTCCAAATATAGCAAACAAGGAAAACTCAGATCTTGTCGTGAGTCAAGAACAATAATGGAGAGAGCAGGGTAAATGTAATAATTGAAGTTTAATCCCAGGCTAAGCGAATTTGACATGATCTCCCAATTACTGGGAAAGTGTTGTTGGTACTCAGCTCTCTTACATGGGAGGAATTTTTAAGGGAATTGTGATTTAAAAAACAAACAAAAAATTGCACAAGTTGTGAATTTAGCTGTGAATGATCTCCAGTCACTGGCATGTTTGTATTAAAAAGAAAAAGAAAAAAAGTGAGGCACTAAAAATTAAACTTTTCTGCTAAAGCAGGAGTAAAAAATCATTCCAGCTTTTTTTTCTCATACTAAGAAAACTTTTGTATACCGTAGGGAGCAATGGTCATTCATTTCTTTAAGCTGCTTAACTTTCCAAACATTGAAACAGTATGCAATTGGTAAATATGTTTATGTAGTACGCTGCGGTAATTATATCCTGCTGTTTTTGTGATGTGGGGTGAGCTATGGCCATCTTGGTTCCAAAATTAATCTGGTTTCTTTAGAAAGCAACTCGTATTATACGTCTAGGAGATTTATCTATGAGTAGCAACTAGATGTGTATTTTATAAGAAGGCTGTAAGAGGTTTTTCTCCCTCTCACACCTAGTAATTCAGAAAAGTTTAATTTATTAACAGTGATCCATTTGCTTAACATAAATCAGTAGCAGATGCAGTGTCTTTGCAAAGGGCATTTCAGCTCCGGCTAAGATTATTTTATGAGAAGTGGTGCTATTGTAGGTATGATTTCCCCCACTCCCCCCCAGTCCCCAATATTTGGCATGAATCCATAATATTTAATTTTTTAAAGAAAAAAATCTGAAGTTCCTCTTCCAAAATACTACTACTAGCATATTAAATTGGTGTGTAATACTTCTCTGGTGGTAACCATGACTTGAGGTGGTACAATAAAGTGTCATTCTCTATTAATAGTGATAAAAATAAGTCCTTATTTAAAACAAAACCAGAAGCCTTACATGTGTTTTTATTTTTCCTCTCTTTAAGGAAAAATAAATTGTGTCTTAGAACCTTTGACTGTAATCTGTATCCTCTTTGTCTTGCTACCTTCCACTTCAAATAGACCAAAAGCCATTATAACTGTCAAACCCCCATTAAACTAGGAAGGCAGAGATGCATCAACTTTAAAATAAGTTTTTCCTTTTAGTGTCTGTTCTGCAGTACCAGGGACAAATTCTGCACTGTAAAGGAGGAAATTAAATTCTGATGGCCTTAAACGCCTTTGCATGCTTCTGTTTTAGGAGGAGGAGGATGCCCAGAGCAGTTGTGCCTGGGATTTCAGTTCAAGTTTCCTGGGGTTGTCTTCTACGCTGCTTGAAGACTGCACGTTCTGGCCCGTGTTCAGGGATGCCTCCTAGCAGCTTTTTGATCACCTCCTTGTTAAGATAGCCAGCGTATGGTTGTCAAGTACAATATCCATGCTGGCTCACTCCTTGTACAGCTGGCAAAGGGTCTGCTAGGATGTCGTTATGTTACATTAGCTCAGTTGCTGGTGGTAAGGCTGAAACCAGCGTGAAGGTCACTCCTGACAGGTAGTATTTGTTGGTGTGTCTTTTATGAAATCTTAAATGATAACGCTTCAGCTTNCTATCTCTGCTCAGCCATGAAACACCAAGAGATAAAGGATACTGGTATTTTTCGCAGCAGAATTTTATCTTCTTGGGCAGATGGGATCAAAGTATTACAGGTGTAGTTTGGTGGGGTTTTTTAAATGCCAATCAGTCATTCTTGGATAACATAAAGTATTAGAGAAGCTTGTTCTAGAATTAATTCCTGTGATGTCCTTTGCACCTCCCGGATCCCCTGCTGTCTGCCTCCCAGTTTCCCATCTCTCTTGGGCCAACTCTCCCCTACCTACAGCCTGTCCTACCTGGAGGAAGGTTGTCTCAGAACTGGGTGGGAGCTGCATATGTGCTCCATAGTAGAACAAAAGGGAGCATTACAGAAGAAAACAAACCCTACGATGGCTTCTTGAGCGCTATGGGTATGCTTTCTGTTGACTAGGTAAACCAAAGACCTTAAGCGAAGTTTATTTACTGTGTTTAAACGAGTGAAAATGCCATGTTAGTTTATAGTAGCTGACAACTTGACCAGCATCTTTGTTCTGAGGTAGAAAATATCATCTAACTGAAGTCAAGAAATAGTGATGGAGACAACAATGCTGTAGCAATGAGTTTATGCAGAGTCTAAGACACAGTTTTTGGGATTCATGATGATAACCCAATAGTTGTTAACGTTGTTTTGTTGGTGGTTGGCTTTTTCTACCAGAAAACGTACAGTAAGTGATACGTGCTGTCCCTGTGTGTTGAGCAGGGGGGGAAGGATGATGTGATATGTACCTGTTGTGTTATTTTACTGCATCCAATGGAAGAAGTCCAGTGCTGAGAGTTTTTAAGATAAGCTGTGTCTTTCTAGGTTTAAACGGCAGTGACACTGTTGTCATAGTTTTGAACCCCCGGCTGGCAGCCAAACACCACACCAACTGCTCACTCAGCCTACCCCGCTCCTGGGGCTCAGGGAGGAAATTAAAGGGTAAAGGGAAAAGAGAGTGATGGGTTGAGACAAGAACAATTTAATAACTAAACTACAATAATACTGGAAATAATAATAATTATAATAAAAGTAGTAATATATACAAATACACAACTGAGTGATACACAGTCCAGCTGCTCNATTGATAGTGATAAAAATAAGTCCTTATTTAAAACAAAACCAGAAGCCTTACATGTGTTTTTATTTTTCCTCTCTTTAAGGAAAAATAAATTGTGTCTTAGAACCTTTGACTGTAATCTGTATCCTCTTTGTCTTGCTACCTTCCACTTCAAATAGACCAAAAGCCATTATAACTGTCAAACCCCCATTAAACTAGGAAGGCAGAGATGCATCAACTTTAAAATAAGTTTTTCCTTTTAGTGTCTGTTCTGCAGTACCAGGGACAAATTCTGCACTGTAAAGGAGGAAATTAAATTCTGATGGCCTTAAACGCCTTTGCATGCTTCTGTTTTAGGAGGAGGAGGATGCCCAGAGCAGTTGTGCCTGGGATTTCAGTTCAAGTTTCCTGGGGTTGTCTGCTACGCTGCTTGAAGACTGCACGTTCTGGCCCGTGTTCAGGGATGCCTCCTAGCAGCTTTTTGATCACCTCCTTGTTAAGATAGCCAGCGTATGGTTGTCAAGTACAATATCCATGCTGGCTCACTCCTTGTACAGCTGGCAAAGGGTCTGCTAGGATGTCGTTATGTTACATTAGCTCAGTTGCTGGTGGTAAGGCTGAAACCAGCGTGAAGGTCACTCCTGACAGGTAGTATTTGTTGGTGTGTCTTTTATGAAATCTTAAATGATAACGCTTCAGCTTGATAAATCTGTGTATTTCTGGGTAGCTCAAAAAATCTGAATGGTTGTATTCAGTGTGTTAATATATTCCATATATGTTATAATTAACAGGGCACTGAGCTGTGGGACCCCTGCTTGTATGTTCACTTACTGTGGATACTTTAGTATTATATGATGTCATTTTGGTCATGTATTCCAGTCATGTGCCATGCAGGAGCTGATGTAAAATATTTCTCACAGATTTGGCCCAGTGGTGGCAGGAAGCGCTGGCAGGGAAGCAGGCAGGAGAGTGCTCTCTGGTCTGTGGGGCTTTGGCCAGTTGAGGCTATGGAGAAAGGAAAGGTCTGAAGGCAAGGACAAGCAAGAGCCTGAGGTTCTTTGGAGATGCTCTGCACTTCTTAAAGTTGCTATCTCTGCTCAGCCATGAAACACCAAGGGGTAAAGGATTTAGACTGGTATTTTTTGCAGCAGAACTTTATCTTCTTGGGCAGATGGGATCAAAGCATTACAGGTGTAGTTTGGTGGGATTTTTTTAAATGCCAATCAGTCATTCTTGGATAACATAAAGTATTAGAGAAGCTTGTTCTAGAATTAATTCCTGTGATGTCCTTTGCACCTCCCGGATCCCCTGCTGTCTGCCTCCCAGTTTCCCATCTCTCTTGGGCCAACTCTCCCCTACCTACAGCCTGTCCTACCTGGAGGAAGGTTGTCTCAGAACTGGGTGGGAGCTGCATATGTGCTCCATAGTAGAACAAAAGGGAGCATTACAGAAGAAAACAAACCCTACGATGGCTTCTTGAGCGCTATGGGTATGCTTTCTGTTGACTAGGTAAACCAAAGACCTTAAGCGAAGTTTATTTACTGTGTTTAAACGAGTGAAAATGCCATGTTAGTTTATAGTAGCTGACAACTTGACCAGCATCTTTGTTCTGAGGTAGAAAATATCATCTAACTGAAGTCAAGAAATAGTGATGGAGACAACAATGCTGTAGCAATGAGTTTATGCAGAGTCTAAGACACAGTTTTTGGGATTCATGATGATAACCCAATAGTTGTTAACGTTGTTTTGTTGGTGGTTGGCTTTTTCTACCAGAAAACGTACAGTAAGTGATACGTGCTGTCCCTGTGTGTTGAGCAGGGGGGGAAGGATGATGTGATATGTACCTGTTGTGTTATTTTACTGCATCCAATGGAAGAAGTCCAGTGCTGAGAGTTTTTAAGATAAGCTGTGTCTTTCTAGGTTTAAACGGCAGTGACACTGTTGTCATAGTTTTGAACCCCCGGCTGGCAGCCAAACACCACACCAACTGCTCACTCAGCCTACCCCGCTCCTGGGGCTCAGGGAGGGAATTAAAGGGTAATGGGAAAAGAGACTGATGGATTGAGACAAGAACAATTTAATAACTAAACTACAATAACACTGGAAATAATAATAATTATANTGGAATATACCATTGGCCACTTTGGGTCTCAATCCTAAACTTAAGATCAAATCCTAGGCTAGTAGTTGGGTCTGTGCTACCTCCCAGTTTCTCCTGCACCTGCACAGACACTGGCACAGCAGAGAAGCTGAAAAATCCTTGACTCTCCTGGCAGCAACTGTAAACATCAGCATGTTATCAATCTTCTTCTCAGCACAAATCCAAAACAGAGCTTCTTACTAGCTGCTATGAAGAAAGTTAACTCTGTCCCAGCTGAAACCAGGACAGACACCTACTTACTTGAAAATGTGGATACCAGTCCTGGTGTCAGTATAAGAATAAAAGGCAAGACAGATGTTGTTCTTGTAATAAATTCATAAGAATCTTTTCTTAAGCACATAAATTCAGTCAAACGATTTGTGAAACAAACTGTAAAATTGATGTGTGTCAGACATCTGGCCCATGCTTAACTTTTAGTTTGCAGTTGTTATTTTATGCATGACGGCAAAAAGGTGATCGTGATTGAGAGTCTTTCAAAGACATCAGCAAAAATTACAGGTTTCTGAAACTCTAATGGTAAGGGGATGACTTAGTTATCATAACTGATGTTTTCTCCAACTCTTTAATGATCATAATTTCTAACATGTTTTGCATTTTATTTCAGGCTTGTAAATCTGTCAGTTCTGGGGTAGGAAGTTATGTGCTAAAGTGGAAAGGGATGCAAGTGGCAATGGGCTGCTTGATGTGTGCTTTGTTTCTCTATATATAAGTTTGTGGAATTCAGTGAAAATGTTACAGAAATTAATCTGATTTGTCACCTGCTTTGATTACAAAAGGTTTAATTAAAATCTTTCCAGTATCTGTGTGACTGATATGAGCTGTGTGCTGGCTGGCCAGGTTGTGGCTTTTTGAGGGGCTTGAGGTGGTGGGTTTGTTCTCTTGGTGTCTAACACTATTGGCATGAAACATGACAGCTGCTGCCATTTCCATCGAAAACCTGGGTGATGGTAGGGCCTTATTTTTATGTAATTTAGATTACATAAGTTACTTATAGAATGTTGTTATTGGAATGCTTGTTCTGAAAGAAGGAACTTTGATTCAGTGCCTTTGTTAACCCAAGGGGCTCACAAAAGATATTTTACCCTAAAGTGAGATGCTTGGTTGTAGCGGAGTCATTCTTGTCTCCTGATAGTGAGGCTGTGCAGGAANTGAAAGAAGGAACTCTGATTCAGTGCCTTTGTTAACCCAAGGGGCTCACAAAAGAGATTTTACCCTAAAGTGAGATGCTTGGTTGTAGTGGAGTCATTCTTGTCTCCTGATAGTGAAGCTGTACAGGAAAAACTCGATATACACAGAGCCGGAGAAAAAATGCGTGTGGAAGAGTGTAACTCCTCTAATCTTGTGTTTTAGAGAATTCTGCTGGAGGAGAAAAGTCTCCAGTTCTGGTCTTCAGGACTTCATTTATTTGATGTTAAGTGGCAGTTGGTTGAATTATATAGAGTATTGTCACTTTTGTCTCAGGTATCCACTCTTTCAGTGGAGTGCTCCTATCACTAAGCTACAAATTGCACCCTTTGTATTGTCTCTTTGAAGAATACACGATTTATGGAGCAACAAAGTGAATCTGAGAGAGTGACACGTGCCTCTTGCCTGGGCTGTTTCCATAGGCTTTTCTCCTTCCTTCCTGCCTGCTTCCTGCCCGCCCTTCCTCCTGCTGTAACTGTGGGCTCTCTTCAGGAACGCTGCTCTGCTGAGTCGGGGATTGACCCCTGTCTTAGAAAGTGCTCTAACCCTTACACAGTTGAATAAAATGTATTCAAACATTTTAAATGTATTAAAAAAATACAGACAAAAAAAAAGAGTAGTGCTGTTTCTTTCATATGATTTTAAAAGAGGCTTGAGAGAGGCAGGTCACTGAATGCCTTGCTGAAGAAGCAGCCTTATGACAGGGTATCTTTGTGGAAACCTCGCTCTGGAGAGTGAAGCAATGTTCTTTAGAAATAATTATGGTCTGTCTTTATTCTGGTAAACCAGGATGTGAAGGAGCTTGCCAGTTGGTTTTAATTTTGTCAGAACCAGCCCATCAATTATCAAAGTTAACCACCGAACAGAGTAATGCATGTGCTGTGTGTTCATATTAATGCTTATATTAAAAGTGTCACCACTTTTAATTTTCATCTTACACAAAAAGAAACTCCCAGCAAACTGACATGCTGATTCTTTTGGAAGGTTTTCTCTGAGTTTAGTGTCTGCTACACTTGCATCTGCTGACAAGTGTCCCCAGGAAGAGAAGAGTGGTAGGAAATGTCCAGTTGTGATGTTTCTACAAAGTGACAAGAAATCAGAACCTATACAGAGAATGGGCCTTGGTGCAGAATGGGGGGTCAAACAGACAGACACTAGTGTCGTCTTCAGTACTGATGGAAAAGTAGAGAGTAAACTGTAAACACCCATGAAAATCATATGGTCCAGCGCTTTTTGCATAACCTGTGGGGAATAGAAACAATTACTGTCTGAGTATAATTTAATTGGACTTTCAGTCTGTTGGCTGCTTTGTTTTGTGTGATTCTTGGTCAGTCTGAGAAAATTAATGTGAAGTGGAGGTTGAGAATCAGGCTGACTTGAGTGGTTTGATAGTTTCCTTCTTCACCCTTTTCCCATTATATGTGAAGAAACTTTTTTTAAAAAATTATTTTCCTGCACTTTTTTATTTTCCGTAGATCAAGAAAGCAAGTTATAGAATAAGCACTCGGGTCCTTTGATGCTCCCAGCTTTAAACACCCTGTCTTCTTACCTGGAGTGACTTCCATGATTTGGGAGGCTCCTGGCAAATCCGAAGTGGAATGTGGAAGTCTGAGTAATCAAGTCTGGATGATATGTTGTAAATGCAAACTAAACTCTGCATTTGGGCAATAGAGATGATTCTTAACTGTCTTCAGTGAAATTGTACTAGTTTTAGTAATTAAAGTGGAATTTAGTCTTGCAGCTAAGTCAGTTGTGTGGATAATGTGTATCACAACAGCATCCATCCAGTTTTGGCTCAAAAACAAAGAGTGCTGCTCTGCTAATCAGAGTTAAAATATTCCAGTTGCTGAATACAGGAGATAACAGCTGACTGTGCAGAGGGCAAAACTGATGAAACAGGGATTTTAATTTTCTTAATGAAAAATCAGATCTTGGTTCCCTATGCTGGGCTGATCTGGGTGGAGGACAAAGCTGTCTATGCTCTGGAGTTGCCGGGTGCCCTGTGCCGCACTGCTGTTTCGGTCTTCTCGCTGCTCCCTGAAGCCGTCTCCTCTTTTCACAAATTCCCATTACAGTACTTTGTTAAGGTTGAAAACATGTTCTTACAGCACAACTTGCACCATTCGGTGTCACTCTTACGTAGTTTATTCCATGCATTCCAGTTTCTGTTGCACTCAGTAGCAGAGTGTAGGCTGCCATCACATTTCAAAGCGATGATGTTTTCTAGTAACTGTACTGGAAAAAAACAAGAAGGTTCTTTGGGGAACTAGGATTTAGCTTGTCTCGGTCTTAGTCAGAAGACACTAGTGGGTTATCAGTAATTCAAATGCCTTTTTTTTCACACTGGTGTCTGACAGGATTGAAAATAGAAACTGTCAGCATCCTGATTGTCTGATTATGTAAAACTATCAACAAAACCAAAACAAAACAGGTATGATAGGATTATGTATGTGCATATATTTTGCTTGGGGATATTTTTATAAGGTTTATAAAGGAAGAAGTTCGGCTTTAGATCTTAGTGTTTTGGAGACTGAGCAAGAAAAATAACAACAATCTTCCAAACACAAACTCATATTTTTGATGCTGTTACAAGTTACAATGGTCATTTTTGAGGCTGCTCAAAATACTTAATGAAAAGCTTCTTAAGCTTCTTAATTTAAAAAAAATAGACACCTTTGGCAAAATTATTTGATTTACAAAGCAGGAGGATTTTCAGCCTGTTGCCCAAATGAAAATGAAAAGAAATGTCTTGGGGTATCCTCTACTGAAAGAATTTTTGGTTTGGGATTAGCTCTGGTCTGTCTGTGCAAAATAAGCATTAGAAGCAGTTCATCTGGTTAGAGACATAAAGGTGCAAATCCATGGCACTGTTGTTACCCTGGAAGGCTGGTGGCTGCAGATTCTGATCTAACAGGATGAAGAAACTGTTGTGAAGCCTGCAAGTCATTGCTATGCATAGTATTGATACACATCTGGACAACACTTTATAAGCTATCAGTCAGGAATATTTTTGCACTTATAGCATAAAATTGCAGCTTTGCTTTTGCTGTCTGGTACTCCATTTAGAGCGATTTCTCTAATGTACAGATCTGATATTTTATTAGGATTAAAATTCTTCCCTTTCTGTCTTAAAGGAAGTTTCTTTAAGAAAAAAAGATACAGTGTTCCTTCTCATTGATTTATGTGTTGTCTTAAGCATACCTTTATATTAAAAAGAATAGCTTTTGAAAGTGAACTAGAGTAAATAAAGTGCATTGAAATACCACTTGTGAAAGTTCTCTGACAGTCAAAATGAAAGACAAAAGCAGTCTGCAGGGTCCATTTTAAATGTTAAAGGTCCACTTTGCTTACTTATAAATACAAGTGACTGTTTTCTCTTTCACTAGTCAATAAAATTTAAACCTGGACACCTCTGACCCAAAAGTGCATGTTAATAAACACAGATTACTACTTGGTATGCATGGTGTTATTGCCACTGAATTACTGATAGACCTGATTTAGATAAGTTTGTTTTCCCATAGACTCTGTTTTAGTAAATTTTATGGAAAAGAAATAACCTTATATTTTTGAGAGAAAACAGTTTTCACTGATACTGGGCAGATTTTTCTGGGAATAGGTTATGAGAGTGAATTTTACTCCTTCTTGATGAAATCCTAAGAGAATGAGTTTTATGTGGGAGCCCTATGGGGCTGAGGTGGCCCCTAATTCAGCCCCAGACCCCCCAGCAGGCCCTGGGGCTGCATTGTTGACTGTCCTTTGCAGGTTTATAGGCTTTCCTTGGAGACTGGATGGGCAGCCTGGATCCCCAGGGCTCTCTGAAACACAAAGACACTCAGCACCAGCTTCTCAAGAGGGGTTGTTTCTAAAGGCTGAGCCTGAAATACAGACCACGATTGCCAAATCCATGCCAGCTATGTGCTACCTCTGCTACCCTGCAAAGTGACTCTTGTTATAATTGCATTTTGTGAGTGTGACTGAATATTTCCCCCAAAGTTCATACTGATTTTGGCATTAAAACATGAAGTTAATCAGAAGTTGTCATTCAGGTATTTTGGTGAAAAACCGACTTGGTGGACAGAAATTGCACTGGGGAGTTGATGTTTTTCTCTTTAAAAAAAACCCAAAAAACCAAAACAGAAAACCAACAAACAACAAAAAGCCCCCAACCAAATGAAAAATGATAAACTCAAACCCAGTCCTCTGGTGTCGTAGCAGATTTCTGATTCGTTTAGGTTTGATCATGATGGTTTGTCATTTATTTTTTTTCTGAGCAGTCCTCTTTCAAGCTAACAGATTTGAGCAAATAATAGTGTACAGTGGAGAATCATAAATCTTCCACTTTTGACTGTTTTAGAACAAGTGAAGGGGTTGTTAAGAGAATTGAAGCAGCAGCTCAGCTAACATCACTATAAGTTCCCTGAAAGTGCTGTGTTGTTCCCCGAAGTTTTTTCTGTACAATACAGAGACACCAATTTCTTTCTTAAGATCAACTTTTAATGTGTGTTTCCTGCTGCAGTTGCTAATGATCTGAACAGAATTAGTTGACTGCATCGTGCTGACTCCCTTAATTTCAGTAGGGAGAAACAGATCATCATAGAGGGGAAAAAAGGGGAAAAACAAAGTACAGAATAAAAGCAGATCCTGTGATTATCCTTTTTTTTTTTTTTTCCAAAAGGACCAATGAAGTTTTGCTTGAGAACCTCAGAAAATCATAATTCAGCTGCTGTTATGTCGTGCAAGCTGAAGAGTTTTAGGGGATGTTTTGCAGTCATGCCTGAGTGGGAACAGTTATCACTTAATGTGCCACCTGAAACTTCTTGAGAGTTCTGCATTTATTATTAGTCTGTTCACTGAATGAATGATGGAGGTGTGGGATTAACCTGCTGTGCAAAGGATCTGAAAAATGAACTTTCTAAATATACTGCCGACAGCATTCATCAGCAGATTCCTCTATTGCTTGAATTCCAGAAGTAGCATTACTTGTTGACACCAATGGTGAATTATTACGTATGAGCCATGAAGGACAATTCAGATTGCTGAATGAATATATTACTTTTAGGTCAATCTGTGTTACATGTTTTGCGGCTGTCACACTATATAAGTGATTTTTTTTTTCTGTCATGGGTCCAGATTTAGGATCCTGCTGACTACACCGATTTCTCACAGATGAGGAATGCACCTCACTCAAAAGAGAGAAGAAGCAATATTTTTTATTGCAGTAAAATAATAATTTGACAGAGTTCAGTAGACCAGATGGAATTTGACAAAGGTTAACAGTGGTGTACCAAGCTTCAATAAGTTTGATGGCAAGGTTCACCTTATTAATTACTGCATGGAAGAAACATACAAAGGAAAATTGAGTTAGAATTGATTTAGAATTATTAGCGAGACCTGAGATGTAAAGGTGGAAGGAGGAGCCTCCCATTGAGTCATGATGTTGAGAGTGGACACTCTTGCTTTCTACATTCTTTATGGAGCTTAGGTGTAGCTAAGTCCAGTCTTAGTCTCAGACTTGGTCATTGGTTTATGTCTAATGGAATTATCTACACAAAGTTTAAAATATTTGACCTTGAGTAACTACGCTGATTAGTAATGTTGCATTAGTATTGATTCAGCGTGCTATCAGTCACTTACCAAGGATCTGTTGGAAGTAAGGGATCTCAGTCTCAGGTAAGGAATCTCAAACCTTGAGAGGCATCCCTGCTCAAGGGGCGAGTTACCTGATGTGCAGTCCAACTGTAAGTCATGGAGCACTATCCGGAGATCCGCTATTGGTAAAAGGTCTCTTTGCCTTGAGGAACAACCTTGAGAGGCGTCCCAGCTCAAAGGGAGATCACCACTGTGCAGCCACGCTACCTAGCAGGGAGGGCTCAAATAAGGCTCACTTAGGCTCTCGTATTTATAGGATAAAAGTGTTTGGCTCATAGTCAAATTACGTGTGATGGAAGGGTATACATGAGAGTCCTTGTACCCACAACTTTTTTTGTTTCTTGATAAAGGAGTCTTGGAAAAGCCACCCGCTATTCATGTGTCAGTCACACGATCAGTGTTCCAAGCTCATATGCATCGATGCTTGCTGTGTCACATTGTGCCTTTGTGGGTTTTAAGAGAACAGATTGAAACTAGAGGAGTTCTTGGCCCTTTACCTCCTTTGGAGCTGGTACTGGAGTACTTGTAGTTTGATTAAGGGGGTCAAGTGCATCCATCACATTTTCACGGTTTTAGAGTAGAGAGATTTTGGCATGTCAAGTTGTTGATTGAAGTAAGCTGCTTTTTTTCAAGAGCTTGGGAGTCAGCATGATTTGCTCATGCTCAAGCCCTACTAATATTTGAATAGCCCACAAGACCAGCTATGCTCGTTTCTGTTTTCCTGCAAAAATGAGTGGGAACACAGCAGAACTAAAAACGTGGCTAATACATACATGAACTGTGCTGTTAAGTTATCAGTATTTAGTACTTTTGACTTTGAAACTTTTATAAGCTGACTGAAGGCAGGGGTAATAGCTGAGCAAATTGTAGTGTCCAGGGGATGGGTGTCTTGGGCTTATGGGCTCTGCTGCAGTTGGTGGCTTTGGGGAAAGGTAGGGGGAAACCAGAGCCCGGGGAGTTAACCCGTGGGTAATATATTTGTAGCTATATTACACAAATAAGAGTGATAGAAATAGGATTATTATTTTAATCAAAACAGGGCTTTAATTAACAGAAGCTCTGTCTTCTGGAAGGAAACAGTATTTTCTCAACAGATTTACTTGAAAAGTTGTCTTCTCAAATGAACTGTGATGTATCAATTTATAAATTTATTTTACAAAAATGAGTTTAAATTTCAAATTATGCTTCCGAGGCCCAAAGGGGATATCAGGACACAACTTTGTAAGTGTGTCTTTATCATTTTCATTTTTTTAGAGCACAGGAAGTACTCTGCATTTTCTGGAGTGTTAGTAGTTTCTGTCTATCTTCAAATCTGCGATTGAATTTCCTGTTGTGATTGGCATTTGACTGTGTAACTTCTGCAGATGCTGGCTGAAAAGAGAACCTTTGCTTCTTGCTGAGACAATGTACATCAAGACTTGCAAGACTTAACTGTGATATTTTTCAACAGAATAATCTAGGTTTATCTATTTTCCATGTTTAACTTGCAAATTAGCTACTTGAAATGTTTTGCTGCTCTAAAATTCTCTCTGTGGAAAAAATTAGTTTGCAAGCCGCATCAGTAATTTAGCAGCATAAATTTCACGGTTGGTAGGACTGGTGTGACTCTGGTTAAATATTTGTACCCTTCTATAGTTATTTCTCTGCATGTTCATTTTGTAATCAATGAAATATCACAGTGGGAAAATCAGATACATTTAATATGACAGTGGTGTCTTTCATCACCTCAAAATCTCTTTTTCCATGACTGCTGCTATTGCTGTGTAGACTGGAGAACTCTGTTTCTTCCTTCTTCCAAAAGGGAGACTAGATGCACTCGCTATTTTTGAAATAGTGAAGACAGTTCAGCTGTGGTGTTATTAACCATCTGCAGTGTTGCCAAACCCAAGCATTTGAAAAAATCACAGTGTAAAATTAATTTATTTGCTGTTTGAACTTTGCCTTCCAGTTTCTGAGCACAAACAATGTTCTCCAGCATTTTTGTGACTGTAAAAATGTAAACTAGAGGGTCACCTAATCTGATAAGAAAATTGCTTGTGATTAAATTGTAAGTAGTAGTTGAAATACTGAGATACAGCCTCCTGTAAAGTGTCTGTACGTGCATCATGTTTCAGTTCAGGTAATAAAGAAACTGACAATGCATAAAGCAGTAGATTGAACTCTTCATCTATTTAATGAAAGATGTTATGTTTTTAGAAATTAGTTTTCAGGAGACCAAGTGCTCCTGAGAATGGGTTCATATATCCAATTTAAAATACAAACTGACATGAACACTGTTGTGGTACTCGGTTGCACGAATAAGAACATGTTTGAGGAAGAGAAGTGTGGAACAATATTTAAAAAAAAAAAAAAAGTATCTTGGTGGTGTAGCAGCACAGCAGCAGAGCTCCGTGCCTGGAGGCTGCTGCATGCCTCCAGGTACTTGTTCTTGCCTCAGGTGCTGTGGGGGCATCCCTCCCTGTGGCTGTGGGGAGCTCCCCGCCGCGGTGATGAGGCACTGTGTTAAATCCTGGCTGAGTTTCCTCGGTTATTGCAGGGTAGTGCGTTGTGGGGAGAGAGGTTTCGAAGCACTGTGAGAAATCAGATATTTTTAATGTGTGCTTATGTGGATAAGTGGTACCTAGAGGGTACCACAGGCTTTTTTCCTGTCTTTGTGGCTCTTGCTAGCCAATCCTATAGTCTCTCTAGTGGCAAAAGCAGAAGTAACTCATCTGTTCTCTAGGCCCAAGCAAACTTTTTAGCCACTTGAAAGTCCAGTCTATTTAGGGTCTCCAAGGAAAGATAAAATTCTAATCGGAAAAGGAAGGGAGACCTTGAGAATCTGATAGCTCATTTGATAAGGGAAGGATAGAGTGGGAACGTCTGCAGATAAGGCAAGTGCGTCTCAGTATATTATTCATTTCAGTGCAGACTCTGATGAAGTAATTATGCTGAGAAATACTATCCCAGAGATTCACTGTGAACATTTTGTTGGCTGTCTCCAAGGACACACTTGTTTTCTACTTCCTGTTTTTCCCTAGAACTATATTTAAAAAAAAAAAAAAGGTGTATATGATGGACGTTGGAAGCTGGAGCAAAATGAACTCTGCAAATTGGCAGGTTTTTTGCAGTCTGTGGCATCATTTGTTGTTAATGAGGGAATGCAGTTAAAAATGCATATTAATATTTAATTGAAGAAGATTCATGTAAGCCCCAGCTGTGACCCTAAAAATCAGCTTTTTACTGAGAGAAATAAAAGCAGTGGTTCCCTATGGTCTCATTTGATTTCTTTATTCAACAGCCACCCATATGTTAGCATACATCTGTGTAGCCTTTTGTATACTTGCAGAATGGAATATGCAGTCCTCAATCTTATTTTTGTATAAAATGCTAGTGACAAAATTGTGTATTGTAGGACTGCTTATGCTCGAAGTTTTTAAATAACTATCATGAAGTACTGGTGATTTTGGTGATTGGAAGAATTGTACATAAACAAATGTACAGCAGATGGCACTGTGCTGTAATCATAGAATGAGAGGTTTGGGTAGAAAATATGTGTTCATTTTGAGTTTGTACCTATGTGTGGAATTCGTATTTTCTCGTAAACAGCAATAGAAGATTAGAATGCCAAAGTCTTTTAAAGCAGAATTGTGGAAACTTGCGTAGCATATGTGTCAAGTTAAGCTTTGGTGGTTGTTAGTAGTGATGTTCAGTGCTATTTCCAGTGATCTTTTAACTTTCTAGAGATTCTAGTGCTAAATGCCTAAAAACTTAGGTGTTACTGAAAAATAATGAAAGCAAAGTCAAGGAGCACACACATTTTTCTTCCTCTGCACCACAGCAGCTCAAGGGACACAGAGATTTTAATCAAGAGAATTTCCCCATGAGCTTCTTCAGTTGGGTAGGAAAGAGAACTTGTGGAGAACTTAATGTAAATAGTTAAAAATTGTTCTAGAACTACATTTAACATGTAGTTTTGATTTTTTTTTCTTTCCCTTCAACTAGTGAAATCAAAGACCACTTTGTAACCTCCCCAGGTAACCCAGTGGTATATTGATCTGTGTATTAGTTGTCAAAATCCCCCACAGCAATTTGTCAAACTTAAGGTAACCAGGATGTAAACTATTTCCTCGCCTTTGGGTGAGAGACCTGATAGTACTAGACCATAATTTTTGCAGTATTTGTGATTGACTTACTAAAGTATCTGTCATGTATTTTAAGAAAAAAATATATCCAGGGAATGGAAATCATACAGAGAAATGAATAAGCTGAGGTGTGGCAAATTTTCAGGTAATGGAATGGGCTGTGCCAGATCAGTAAGGGGAAAATAATAATACCATTTTCTGCTGGGAATCCCATCCCCAATCTAATTCCTTTGGGTCTAAGAACTGTCGTAGCAGCATGTGAAAGAGATACGTTGTCTTGTTGTACATGTCTCGTATCATGTGGAAACTTCAGTATCTTGAGTCTCATCCAGATAGGAGGAAGAAGCCTGTAAGGACTTTGAAGTCATTTCTGCTGACAGCACTGTCAAGCAAACAAGACACTGCTGTGTGTGTTGGCAGTGGTTTCCAGAAGTGGCGTATGCTGTGCATGTCAGTACTTCCATCTGGTAGTTAAAAAGCCAGAGTCTGCTCCAGAAGAAAAAAAAATTTGGGGTTAGTAGGTGAATGCTGTAACAGGTTTTGCCAGAGGGCCACTTGGAGATGTAGGGGCAACTGAGGCTATAGGAAATGTGCCAAAAACTGTGCATTTTATCAAAAAATGAGAAACAAATTCAGATACGAGGAAAGAGAGTGTTCTGTGAAGATGATGTCATCTCCTCTGCAGTCCTCTTCCCGCACCCCCAGCCCATGTAAGAACGTGGACTGACCTCTTTGCTCACTTCAGCGGGAAGTGGTACATGTAGTGATGATAGGTAAGAAATGGCAACCCTCAAACAGCCTTTTTGGTTTTTTCCCTATTTACATGTACCTGTTGAAGAGGCTTGGTAAACCTGGATACCTTTTCACTGGGGGTAGTGAGAGTTACTCAGTATCACTGTGATTCTGTCACCTGATTGTAATTTGCCCCTTCAACTAAGCATAGCCTTGACTACCTTTTGTGTGTTGAGTTGATGGCATTTGGGATGCATAGCAGTAGATGACTTGTGAAGGATCTGAAAGGCTTAGTGGGCACAAGTTTTCTTGGTCATTTATGCCTCAAAATTGGGAAAGTTGAGTCAATTTTATGTGAGTCCTCTACAAAAAGCAGAAATTAAAGGGTTTGGGGACCTTAGGATGCCTTCTCAGTGTCTATTCTGAAAGTAGACACATCTCTGTAAACGTTGAGCTATAGCCAACGACCCCCTTCTTGTGAAGCTTACTGGTGGTGAGGTTCAGCTGCTGCTTGATTCTTCTGCTTCCCGAGGGGTCTTGGGTCAAGTCATGAACAGGTCGGGGTCTTAGGAAATAAATTGAAATGAGAGAGGAGGTGTCATTGGCCTCTTCAGAACTGATGGGCCACTTGAAGAAATAGTCAGCCAGTTTGAATGCTGATAAATTTACCAGTTCCCATCCTTTTGGTTGGTCAGGAAAATGTGTTATGTTTGTGATTTAGGGATAATCTGATGTGGAGGAGTGTAATGCTTAGTGTACTTCATAATGTCCTAGGTGGCTGTAGTTCTTAAAGAAACCTTAAAGTAGAAATTCTTACACTTTCATGTTTCATAGCATCCTTCTTTAGCATTGTACGCAGAACTTTAAGTCAGTAGAAGGTCTTTGATTCTTGTACATCAGAGTATATAGGAGTTAAAGATATTACTATTACTAAAGTAATAGTACTTAAAGATCTATTTGCTTTGTTGCCTTGCTGCTATCAGAAGCAGAAATTTGAAGTGGGAATATGTCCAAGATGGTAGTGAATGCCAGGAATTAAGTGTTTGTTGTCAGTTATCATAGGGTGGTGCAGATAAGCTCCTCTAAGCATGGCAGGTATTGCTTAAGAATGTTTTCTTCTGTGCATGTTAGTGTACTGCTAAAGAGGTTAAATCAGGCTTTATTTTCAGTGAGTTTAATGGCCTTTCTTGTTTAACTAAAGTGGTGTGTGATGTTAATCACAAAGCACTTCTGAGAACCGTCCATTAAAAATTGACAGCAATATACATGGGTAACTTCTTATGTGTAAATCTATTAGTAAATTAATCAACTGCATGATCCCGAGAAAGGACACTAAAATGCTTTATTGGTTTGCTGTTCACTGCATTGATTATTGAGGGCTCTTCTGAAGGTATTAATCTGATTTTTGCTGCTTGCCAGTTTGTCATGGCAATAGTTAAATGACATTTTGCTAGCTCAGCATTCTTGTCCACACTGGATTTGTTGCAATAACTGAAGGTGATTCCCTTTTAACAAAGTGGATGTAATTCTCTAGAGGAGAGAATGTACTGCTAGCACTGATGGTCTGCAGTATTTTAATAGTGAACTTTTCTTCACTCGCAACTACTTCTGGTTTAAAACACTGAACTAAGTAATTTTTTAAATAAAAAAAATTAATATATGTTCATCTAAGCTTTACATTTCATTGATGATTGAGCAAACTGAAATCAGATGGGTTTTGTATTAATTTGTACCTTGTATGTATTTTGGTTGAAGCACTAGGACTTTTGCAGTAAGTAAAAAATTTTGAAGAAACATTTGTCTCAATTCTTTTTCATGTCTTAAAAAGATTGATGGGGAGAAAACTTGAGAAAAAAAATGATTAAATGATCCAGATAAAAGATACTTAGTTGACTTTTTTTGCCCATTTAAACCCAGAGAAGTTCTGATTGAGGAAAACCAAATCTTTCTCCTGTGATGAGTTTCTGGTCATGTTGTCTTCATGTTTGTCTTCAGTGTCCAGGCTGTACAGGGTAAATTATAGGATGATGTTTCTGTTCTGTAATAGTATTGAAATTGATTAATGGGATGTAAAGTAGTATCGATTTTGTCTCTGAATGGCCTAGATTATTTACATAGAGGATCTTTAGTGCATGTTTATGTAAACGAATAATATAAAAGATTTTTCAGCATTTTTTTTTTAAGATGTGCATTTCCACTGATGAGTTGGTATTGAGAAACCCTACCCTCAGCAAGTTCTGCACTTCCTGAGCTGGGGGGAGCTTCCTGACATGGAGAATGTGGCACTGCATGAGATCTTTGGTCTATGGAGATTACTTGGGGAAAAGAAAAAGAATAAAAATGGAGGGGAAAAAAAGTACCTGTGAACTGTCTCTTTTTCAGCTGTTTTCTTCTAAACCTCCCGACATGTTTTCCTGAGGAACTAAATGGTGTGATTTTTGTAATTCCTCAAAAGTCTGATGTAACTGTGCTGTGAAAGGGGCCAGACTCAGCTGTGCGGTGTTAAAGGGTTTTGAGCAGCTGGCTGTGACCTCTTGTGGGTCTCAAGGGCTCCCTGGGTTTGTGGGAATCTCTCAAAAGCAAAGTTGAGTCGTGGGGAGAAGGCTTTCTTACAAGCCTTCTGCTCCTGTGTGCAATGTGTGAGCAGACAGCCTCAGCTGTTATTTTGTTAATGACCTGAAGTTCATTAAGAGTAGAGTTCTTTTTTTCACACAAAGCAGTAAATACTAAATATCAAGTTAAAAAATAGTAAATGTAATTATTTCTGTTAACCATTTAATAGAGACAGGTCATTTATACTGATGTAACTTTTGTTTCTTTGTTTAAGGCTGTTCCTCTTTTGAAGTAGCAGTGATGCATAGTAAATCAGGTCAGTCACATAACTTATTGGCTGTGAACCAAAGCATAATTTTCTCAAGGAGGAAAACTGTGATCGACCTAGCAACATCTCCTGCTTGGTCTGGGTGGAAAAAAAAAAATGTTTTAGTGGAGGTTGATTTAAAAGCTCCATAGCCTTCCTGCTTCCTCAATGCTGTTTTATTTTTTTCCCCCAAAGATTTTAATAAAATTTTAGTAGACATTTCAAAATAAAATGACTGTTCAGATGGAAGCCTTAGAGATGCAGTATATATTATAGCACGTAGTATGTAATGTATTATTTGAAATTATGGAGTGATTCAAACAAGTCTGGCTCACAACATCAGAACGGTTATCTCTCCCACCTTCGTTTTCTTTATGACTTGAATTCAGGTTTGTGAGATTTGCATGACATTGATCCTTTCCTTGGGCAGTGCACAATTTCATAATTCAAGTGAGACAGCTGCTGTAACCGTCACACCAGCTGTCCCTGCAGATGCTCAAAAATCTACAGCTTCTCAAAGATGTGTGTATATCCCTGGGGTAAACCATTTTTCCAAGAGGTAATGTATGAAGTATCTTAAAAGGGTCACTATGCTGGCAGTTCCGAGTGCGTAGTGTGTGTAGTGCTGCTTTTCTTGTCTAAAAGCACTTCTCTGTCTTACCCTATATGGCCCATAGAAAAAAAAAACCAAAACCCCAAAAGCTCCCAGACTCCCAACAAAATGAAAAACCCCTCCTGTCCATCTGTTGTTGTTATTAACTGGAGGAATTAAGCTCTTAAAAAGAAATAAATAAATAATTTAGGTGGTAAAATTTGCTAGGCAGGGCACAAAATTCTGTCCAAGGCAGATGTTTACAGGTTTGTTTTCCTGGTTCAGCAGCCTGCAGAGGGTTTACTTCATGTAGAAAAGATCTTGGATGAAGTCTTGTGCCTGCCTGACAAAGGCTCTCCCCTGCCTGGATGTTTAACGGGCCAACCACTAAGCTCCGGTTCATTAGTTAAGTTTTCAGTTAAGCCTTGTGAATTCACATCACCTCTTTGGGCTGTTGTGGTGCTTATCTGTGATCCTGATCAAGGTATGGGCACACTGCATACCAGGGTGTGCACAGATACTTCTGTCTGCATCTCCAACGCCAAGCAAATAAGGTGGGGCCTTGCTGACCTGAGGGTCTCCATTTCCATCCTTGCATTGAGCCCAGGTGTTGGGCTTCAGTGCTCAGATACTCTGAGGCAGAGCTGTCATATTGTTGGTTGTTGGAGCTCCTTGGATGACTCATGGTTATTAAAGAGGGCAAAAAGCTTTTCAGTACGTTGGAGAGTACCTTGCATTCAGACTAGGTCTGAGGACCTAATGGGCCTATATTAATTGAGGTGATTATTTTGTATGTAGCCAACAACTCATCTCCTTACTTTAAATCAACAATATTAAAAAACCGGGGATAGCTTTAAAGTATTTGTGCTGTCATGAACATGTGTTGATAAGTAATAGGCACCCTAAACTAGGAAAGCAGGAATGTTCTACATCTGAATCCATAACCTGCACTTCCCTTTGATGACAAAGAAGGTGTCAGTTGTAGGAATCCATTAATAAGGAATGCCTTTGGAGACTGATGTTCCTCACAACAAAGACGTGGAACAATTAAGAGCTGGAATGATCCTGTTTTCTCCCTTACCCCTCCTGAAGTTGAAAAAGAATGTTGAGAAGTAAATACAGATTGTATCTAAATTGGTCCTGTCAGAAGGGAAGATAAACACTGTGGTTGTGGGTCTGTCCCGAAGTTGGAATTGCATCCCTTTGTGTGACTTAAGTTTCCTGGATCCTACTACTTCTATTAATTTGGTCTTGCTATTGCCTCTTCTTGATATATCCACTTACCTTCTGAGATCCTGTGAACAGCCAGAAATCCTTTCGCTCTGCTGCCTACCACCCCTGTAGTAGGGTGACTGTGGGAAGCGGGGAGGTGATTTTATAGTCTGGGTGACTCTCTGCCTGGAAAACACAACTGGAGAGAAAAGAGAGTTAATTTCTAATCAGCCTCAAAATTATAAAAAGGATTCTTTTGGAAATGTAATCAGAAAATTAATTGCCTTTATGTTTTTCAAAGTGCCATGCCTAGTCCCAACCATCTGTGCTTTACAAGTGTAGAATTTTCATTTGGGCATTCTTGTAGTTGAAGAAATTCTTCATCTAGGGGGCACAGTTAAAGACATTAGTTATCAAAATCTACTTCTCTTTCAGAAGGGCTTCTGGGTGATGCATTTCTTCAGGAACACATGTTTTCTTTTTTTTTTTTTTTCGCCTTGAGTAAAATAATTCAGAATTCCAAAAACTAGTAATTTTGGAGGAAAGGGGAGACAACATGTGACAAAACTCAGAGTTTAATAAAACTTTAAAATACATATTTTATAATCTGTTCATTATTCAGAATGGGGCAAAACTTGACAGGTCCAGAGCATGGTCTTTAATAAGTAGGCCTTTGATGTTCTTTTATACTTTATTAGTAAGTTATAGCTGTCAGGTCATTATTATAGCATCATATAGCTCATTATTTCAGGAGCAGACATTGATTCTAAATTTAGAAAAAATCTTTTAAGATTAGACAAAAAAAATCTATCTGATGGGCAAAGGTTAAATTAAGAACAATAAGTCACATCCTCTGAATGCTTTTCATCTTGAGACCAAGACAGATTAAAGTACTGTTTTGAAAGATCATTGTGCCATAAGATAATAATTTTATTAACTAGACTTTGAACTTGTGTCAGTTCTGCAGTTGGTGGTAAAAACAAAGCAGAACGAGGGTATGAAAAAATATTTCCAAAAGACAATACAAGATAAAACAAATGTTGCCTGAACCTATAAATATAATGGGGCAAGAATGCTAAGATCCAAATCTTAAGTGCCTGAAAGCCATGCTGTCTAGCATTTCGTTTTGATGCATTATAGACCCAAGGACCACCCCATAAAGTTTGCTTAGCCTAGTGGACCCAAGTTTTCCTTAAAAGTTTGTGGGTGCTCTTCTCAAAGGTGTACTTTAAAAATACATTTCAAATTACATACTTTTTCCTGGAATGGAAATTATCAGTCTTTCATTGTAAATGAATATGGAATAAGCAGTTTTTGAGAATAAACACCTCAATTTTCCTTCAGTTGGTGGTAGTTTGCAGCAGCTGTGTTTATCTCTAGGCAAAGTCATTAAGATAATTCACTTGGATTTCCTGTACAATGCGTATTTTTGGAGTTACACCATTTGATTCCTTTATTACCATAGGACTCAGTATGTCTCTAACGATGTGTGTCCACCATATGCTCTGAGCTGTGACCCGTGGGCCTATGGCCTTCTTTGCTCCCTGTTCTCATGGCTTTATAACGCAGGGACCTGTGCTGCCGAGTGCAAGTGCAGGATTGTCTGTCCCAGGTGCTGGCCTGGGGGAGAAGAGGATTTGGAATCAGGGTAGAGCAGTTGCTTGATCAAATGTGTGCTAGGATCCTGGTGCGTGTGTGTCTGTTGTCGTGGCTGTGCTAGCGAGAGGTCTCCTTTTGCAAAATCAGATCTACAAGCAGAATCTTTTGTCTCTGCTTGCCTCCATTAGACTCGGTAGACAGGCTAAAGGTGTTGAATACCTTTGCAGGCAAGCTAAGAGCTTTGAGTCCCTGTTATCAGAGATCAAGCTACTCAGAAATAAATTCGATTTGCAAACCTTTATGTGACTGTTAAATTTCCTTGTGTTCACAGAATTCAGTCGTGCTTAAATAAGATATTTCCTTTTTTTTTGTGGTGCCTCCAGAGCCATTGAACCAGCATCTCAGGTGCAGATGCCAGCACCGCAGGAGAGGTGTAAGGTGTGTGGAATTTGCTTTTGCTGTATGAGATGAATTTTGTCCTTTCAAAGACTGGCTTGAGCACCGCTTGCAAAGGCCCCACATGTACAGTATGATCACAGCTGCCCAACTTCCAGGCTGCTGCAACTGGGCTATCGCCCATCTCCTCTACAAAATCAAACCTTTCTCTTCATTGTAATAACAGATCTTAATCACTTATTACTGATGTTCATCACTTCCTGCTTGCTGAAAGAACACATTGGCTATGGATGTGGCCATTGAGAGTTAGATTCATAGAGGAAGACCTTATTACTGATCAGTGTGATACCTACCTAATGGAGGAGCTTCTTGCTTGGAATAAGTTGTTTCCTTTCTCGTAAGATGGGATCTTATTTCTGCACTAATCCTTATCACAGTGCTGGAGAGTTGCAGTTTGCTCAAATAATGGCTCATGAAGTGTAAAAACTTTCTTAAATCTTCTTCTGGTTTGCTTTGCTCTGAGTACTTGTTTTATGACTGTAGCTAACCTTTAAATGGATATTTAAGGCAGTGGGCAAGAAGTCAGCTGTCGTATTATTGCCACAGGGACAGAGAAAAATGTCCTCACTTGAATTCTGTTTGAGGGAAGAGAAGTGAAAAAACAATAGGGCTGAACCTATAAAGAGAAATGTATGTTTGTGTCTGTTTGACCTTTATGCCGTGCAGTGGGAAATGAAAGTGATGTAATTGGGTTCCTTTAAAAATTCATAACATCATCACCTGCAGCAGTGATTTGTCAACTTCTGGAACAAATAAGTCTTTTTTAATAAGTAGTCCTTGTGTCCCCTCATTAAACAAAGGAGCAATGTGTTAGGGGACAGGGGCACATGCTCCATCTCTGAGGGTTTCACTGTTTGAGGAGTCTTGCAGAGGCTGAATGTACACCTAAAATCAGTTTTTTTGCCTTGTTACATCCTTTACCTTAGATCTCCATTCCAGAGGTCTGAGGGTTTGTTGAGCAGATACCTGTAACACTTTGCTCCCTATTAGCTGGATACCATGGGCGAAGGCGTTGTCCTGGGACACTGCAGGAGGCTTCTTGCTGTTTTTGGGTAGAATGCTGCTGCTGATCTATGGAGAATCCTGCCAACAAAGCTGCACAATGATTTCAGTGTTAATTATACAAAGGTGGTAGATCCCAGAGGTTCAGTTTTGCTGCTGCTCTCTCTGGCTTTCTTGAAGAGCTGCCTCTGTATTTGCTGTTACTTCGCAGCTGCCTCCACATTACTTACTTGCAAAGTTTTAGTTGGGATTCTGGATGTCGGGTGGTATCCTTGCCACAAGGTATGGTTGCCTCTCCCTTCTCTAGAATCACAATTTGGCATTTCTGTGTCTCTGCCCAAAGTATTAACTGGAAGATTTCTCGGTAAATATAGATGTGAATAAACTGTTTTGGTATCAGTATTTTCCCCAGCTTACCAAAAGCTAATGGATGCTCACAGAGTTCTCAAAAAAATGTATCCAGTGCATCTTAGCCGTTGTTCCTCTGCATCAAGGTTAAGAACAAGTTTTCTGCATGGCTTATAGCTGGAAGAAGCTCTGCGTGGAGCACTGTAGTTTCAGGACTGGCATCATTGCAACTGGACAATGTCTATGTGCTTTTACAAACTTGAGGTCAGCAGAAGCTCATGTTTGCTTTCCAGATTTAGTGGCTTGCAAACATATAACAAGGAGAACATAGACTGGAGTAGGTGAATCTCTTCTAGACAACACAGTTTTGTTTGTAACGTACATTTTCTTTCTCTAACCCATGTGAAAAATGTTCCCCTTAAACCTTTAATCAAAATGCCAATACTTTTTTCTTTTTTTTTTTTTTTTTTGAAAAGCTTAAAAACAGAGTGAGGTATTACTGATTTCTCATGTATGAAGTTTAGTGACAATGATAGAACCGGTTTGGAGGGTGAAAAATAAGGCATTGCTGGTATTGTTCAACTACAAACAGTTGTTTCGTATGGCCTTGCAGCATTGCCCAGTAGGCTTTATCTGATAGATTCTGTGAGTTGTGATGAAACTCATTTAGGGAAACAATTGGAGTGATAGTTTAGGATAAGCAAATGAAAGTTTAGGTGCTAATTGGAAGGCATGAAGTCCTTTTACACTGCCCTTCAGCCCATCTCTCCCAGCATCTCCCAGCATTTGGTTTCTTCCTGCAGCTCTTATTTGCAGAACAAGTTGCTGCTGCTGTGCAGAAGGCTTTTCCCCTCCCCAGGGGCCTTTTGGAGGGCCTGTGCCTCAGTGTGCCTCTATCTCCTTCACGCAGATGGTATCCAGTGTGCCTGTGGTCTAGCTGTAACAGCAAAGCCTTTTTGAGAAACCCAGGTGTCGCGTGGCACGACTTTGCAGGGAAAATGGTATCACAGGAGCTGCTCTCCTCTTTGTTCTCCTGTAAGCATCAGAGTGGCTTTTGCCCCCACATTGTTTGCATCCTTTGGCATATTTTGCCCAATTCCTATGCCCTCCCAACATGGGCAGCTTCCTCCAGTCCCTGAGCAGATGTGCATTCTTCTTCCAAGGTGGTAGCTGGCCTCTGGATATGGACATATTCTTCCCCTTTGCTGTTCCATTTTTTTCCCTGCTCTGCTGATGATATGCATGAAGAAAGTGCCAGAGTCCAGAAGGGCACTGGGGACCAACTAGGCACAAGCTCCTGGGTGCTTGCAAAGGGCTTTTACAGTGACAGGATTTCTATGTATTTTATTTGAGCCAGATGCTGTGACTTTCCTTGATGCCACACTTGAGGTCGTTTGTGTGGTCCTGGCCAAGGACTTTTGGCAAGTGCAAACCAGAGGCAAAGAGAGTATGAACTGCTGAATGCCGTTACGCAAGACAGTGCTAGCCCACCCGAAATGCTCCGAATAATGATTCTTGTCACAGAGAAGCTAATAAAAAAATGACTTGCACAACCCCCTGCCTCTGCCGCCTGCTTTCCGCCCCAGCAGGGCCATGAAAGCGGTGGTGGCACCGTGTGGCTCCTCAGGCTGCTGGCCTCGTGATTTCCCAGCGCTGACAAAATGGGACTTGGCAATCAGCTGCCGATATTTGTGTCAGGCTTGTCACACGCAGTGCATTTTACTGTTCAGGAGACACACCAGACCACACAGATAGATCTCAGGGGGTAAGCAGAGTGAAAGGAATAGGATGAAAATATTTGTCATGTGATGGTTTTGTATATATATAAGCAAAGTTAGAGCATGACAGAGTGTAATTAATGCGATGCAGGCAAGGCAGTAATTTTAATCATAGTCCGTGCTGCTTACAGATTCACACGTACCATCCCAGCCCAGTTTGCCCCCTTTTCTGCATTCCTGAAAACCTCTGCTGGGCTCTGACCCTGGTTTTGACTTAATCTCTGACTTGTTCCTTGCTTTTCTCTCGGTGTCATGTTACCATGAAAATTCCTGTGGTCCCCAGTTGGTTTTGCTGAAGGCATTCCTGCAGTAAGCCATACACTCCTTTTCTCCTTTTATTTCTCTATCAGTGCCCGTTTTTGAGGTCAGAAGAGTTAAAATTGGCTCTTCTATGTAGTTACCTGAATCTACAAGCGTATGTTGTTGTTCTCTTCTGTCTACTCCTGGTACAAAGGACACCACTCACATGCTGATTGAAAAGCTGTCCAAAGAGCTCCATCAGCCAGTTCATTCAGTGCAAACCAACTCCAAACACTTAACCTAGGACATTGTTTTATATCTGTACATTCTTTTTCTTAAACTGTTCCCTGACTCTATCATAACCAAATCTTTTGACTTGATAACTTAGAGTTGTATGTGGCCTTGCTGGCTGAGGGGCGATTGTGATGGCCCATGACTCTGAAAGGTGGACAGTAATTCTGTTGTTCAGGTCATCACATCTTCAGCTGCTGCTTCAGACAAACATCTTTATTCTTAATAGATCCTTAAACTGAAACTTCTGTCCCAAAATTCAAGATGCTTTTAATATAATCCTTTGCCTGTTCTTAGCCATCAAGAAACTTGCAAAGTATTCCTTTTTTTTCTTAATCTCTTCTCTTTTGGGGGTGGTGTTATATAAGCATCAAGGACAGGATGGATATGCCCATATGATAAAATTACACTTAACAAGATGAAAACTAGCAAATCATGCCTGAAAGCTTGAAATAGTTGTTGGGAAGATGAGAAATTGCAGTATAACTTTCAAACAAATATTTTTTCCTATACTATACCTGTTTTTTGCTGACAAGTTAATTCTTTCTGACAGACTTGGCAAGTGAGCAAGTGTCTCCAAGGCAGACACTGAAGCTGCTTCATGAATTCATGTTATAGTTTCTCTGATATTGTTACTCTGCTCAAATGGTATTTTTAGCTTTATTCACACCTTGCTTTAACATTTTTGCAAGTGAATATCACAGAATCACAGAATCATCAGTTTGTTATCCAGTCCAAACCAAGTAATCAGTAAGTATTTCTCATCATTATTATTGTTGCGTTGTCCTTGAAGAAATGCTTGCAGGACCTAGGCTACCTGGAAGGGAGCGCTCTGATTTCAGGAATACTTAGCCAAGAATCTTACTTTAAATGTTGGACCTCTCAGATTGCAATTTTGTGATTTCTGTAAAAAAGTATTCAAATTCCTAATAGCAAAAATGCTGTAGCTCGTTATGTATTTACTTGGTCGATATTTATTTAGACTGCTTTGTCACATAGCTTTGCTCACAAACTGTGCTTTTTGACTGGATGTTTTAAGTTGAAAGAAATAAGGTCCTTCACTGACCTCTGCCTGTGTTCACTTCTACCTTGTGTATCATAACGTTAAAGAGGTCTGGTCTGGGAGAGTGTCCAGCAGCAAAGCTAAAAGCGCAGAAAAATCAGGGCAAGATGGAAGTGCAAAACTTTTTTTTGCAGTGCTGGTAGCGTATCACTGTGGTCCCCAGCTTCCCACCACCCCAGTGTCTCCATCCTCTGCTATTGTCTGTAGCTGATTAACAGGCGCAGTAACAACTCAGCAGAGCATCGTCTCCCTTTTCTTGAGATATCAGGGGATAGAAATGTTCTCTTGGGGTGTATTAGAAGTGAAAAGCAGGACGAAAAAATAAGCAGGTGGGAAACAGAGAGAAAGGCTCAGTGATACGGAGCCTTTCACATTCATTTCAGGTGTTCATCATTCAGTTCCTTGTTAAAGACAAATAATTAAAAAACATTCCAAGTACCCATCTCAGCAGTGCATGGAGTTGGAAAGTTAAGCATTCCTGTATCTCTTATGAGACACATCCAAAAGTGACAGGTGCCTGAAAATTATTGCTGAATATTCTGCCCTTCATTGAGGAAGTGCAGAAGTGCAGCCAGGTTTAGCAATGGCTGCTTTTTGTTTGTTTGTTTGTTTGTTTTCCCTGGTAAGATCCCTGTCCTTACCTGGGCCTCTGGCACAGACGGGCGCTGCCTTGCCACCATGGCCCAGCTCAGCAGAGGTGCAGCAACCTGCCAGGTTGATTCATGGCTGCCAGCTTTGCTCATGGTGCCGCTGTCTTTGCTCACCTGAGTGCCCTCCTGGTTTTACTTGAAGTTGTTCTTACAGAGCAAGAGCGGGGGAAGCAAAGAAAATTAATCTGCTTCAAAGACAGCAGTGAAAACAACTTGAGAGATCTGCATCAGGCAGACTTTGTAGAGCTTTAGTAAGAAAAACGTCTGCTGAAGAGGATGTGGAAATGGAGAATTTCAGGCCCTTCTTGCAAAGAGGAGGTTGAATTATGTATGTCAGCTGCAGCAGCAATGGAGAAGAAGAAAATTAATTTAATATTGTAGGTTTCAATGTTCCAAAATAAGTACAGTCTAATGATGGAGAATGTCTTTTCAAGTGACAGATGGCCACATTAAAGCTACAGCTGTGCCACTGTTTCGGAATTTCTATAACACACACGAGGAGGGGACAGCTGCCTATAGTGTGGGTGCTAGGCTCTCCTAGGAAAGCTTATTTTTAACCTAGATCTGATACCTGACCTGGTAGATGGTGCGATGTCCTGGACAAATCTCCCAGCTCAGCAAAGGGAGTGGTGCAGAGGTGGTGGGACAGGAGCCGTGGGGGTGGTGTGGAGAGAGGGAGGGAAGCTGGGGCCATTTGCCCTGACCTTGGCGCTGGCAGAAGCACCTCTGGAGTCAGGGAGCCTGGGTCAGCAGGAGTCAGGAGGTGCTGTCTTGCACTGGGGTGAGATGGGATGCTCAGCAGCATCTCCCAGTTTCTGTTGAGTTTTTATTGGCATGCTTAACCTTTAACTTGAAAAACAAAAGCACAGCTGCCTGTCATCCTGCCTTGAAAGTTTGCTAACCTCAGCACTAAAGGAATCAGAAGACTTTGAGCTGGAGTTGCAGTTTTCTTGGGCTCAAAACAGTTGTAATTACTATTTCAGAAGCAATGTTCTCTTCTAATGAGTACAGTTGTTGCAGTATCTGGAGTATTTACTCAGGAATTAGAGTCTGGCTGTGTAAATTTTACTAGCTTGTAAGAAAATGAAGCTTAGTTTGTGAGTATGATCTACTACAAGTCTTCCTGAGAAAAAATACATGCAGAAATAAAGTTAAAGGTAGTAAGGAAAGGCAGAGGCTTTATCTTTTTATAAAAATGTATGTCAATACGCAGATATATGTATCTGTATATATCTCAATACTGGGGTTAGGGGAAAACCCCTTCTATGGCATGGTCTCAGCGTTGGTGGATAAGGGAAGAGCAACTGACTTCATCTGCTTGGGCTTGTGCAAAGCCTTTGACACTGTCCTGAATGACATCCTTATCTCTGAATTGGAGAGACATGGATTTGATGGGAGGACCACTTGGTCGGTAAGGAATTGGCTGGATGGACGCACTCAAAGAGATGTGGTCAACAGCTCGGTGTCGAATGGAGACCAGTGGCGAGTGGCATTCCTCGGGGGTCAGTACTGGGACCGATGCTATTTAACATATTTGTGGGAGACATGGACAGTGGGATGGAGTGCATCCTCAGAAAGTTTGCCGACGACGTCAAGCTGTGTGGCGTGGTTGACACACTGAATGGAAGGGATGCCATCCAGAGGGACCTTGACAGGCTTGAGAGGTGGGCCTGTGCAAACTTCACAAAATTTAACAAGGCCAAGTGCAAGGTCCTGCATGTAGGTCAGGGCAAGCCCAAGCACAAATACAGGCTGGGTGGAGGATGGATTGAGAGCAGCCCTGAAAAGAAGGACTTGAGGATGCTGGTTGATGAAAAGATCAACATGAGCCGGCAAGTGTGTGCTTGCAGCCCAGAAAGCCAACCGTATCCTGGGCTGCATCAAGAGGAGCATTAGCAGCAGGTCAAGGGAGGTCATTCTCCTTCTCTACTCCGCTCTCATGAGACCCTACCTGGAGTACTGTACCTAGCTCTGGAGTCCTCAGCACAGGAAAGACGTGGACCTGTTGGAGCAAGTCCAGAGGAGAGCCACGAAGAGCACCTCCCATATGAGGACAGGCTGAGAGAGTTGGGGTTGTTCAGCCTGGAGAAGAAAAGGCTCTGGGGAGACCTTACAGCAGCCTTCTAGTACTTAAGGGGGGCTACAGGAGAGATGAGGAGGCACTTTTGATCAAGGAGTGCAGTGATAGGAGGAGGGGTAATGGTTTTAAGCTGAAGTAGGTTAGATTTAAATGAGATATTAGGAAGAAATGTTCTACCTTGAGGTTGGTGAGGCACTGGAACAGGTTGCCTAGAGGAAGTTATGGATGCCCCATCCCTGGAAGTGTTCAAGGCCAGGCTGGATGGGGCTTTGAGCAACCTGGTCTAGTGGAAGGCGTCTGCACCCGTCTGCGCCCATGGTAGGGGGGTTGGAAGTTGATGATCTTTAAGGTCCTTTCCAACCCAAACCATTCTGTGATTCTATGAAAATGCCTATATGGGGCATGGTAGAAAGCAGAAATCAGAGATGTGGAGAGCATAAGGCGGCAGTGGCACAAAAGAAGGAGAGACATGGGGGAGCTGGGAATGGAGTAGTGAGCAGGGAAGAAGAGCAGGTACTGAAGGAGGTGGCTGAAATGCTGTTAGTTGGGAAGAGCCTTTAGCTTCTTTCTTGTGCTGAAGCAACACAAGATGTTCATCAGCTCCTCTTGGTTCCTGCCTTGTTTCTGCTGGCACATTTAACCTCTCCATGGGAAATTCAAGCAGTGGGCTAGATGGTCATTGAAAATGTTATGGGCACCTACAAGAGTAAAACTGAGTTTGGAAGAGAATGAAGGACTGTTGGAGTATAAGGAAAAGATAAGGATGGTTGTGAAAGTCTGGAGAATGGAAGAAGAGTTAAAAAAAAAAAAAAGGTAAGACCATAAAAGACAAGTGGGATGAACAGCACAAGGAAGCACAAACAAGATAGATTTCATGTATGAAACATCAAACCAAATTATTGGAATGGTAACTAGGAAGACATGCGGAGACTATGACAATTCACATGGTTATTTTATACATGACAAAATCACATCTTCCAGCACATGTGCTTACTGCTCATATTTGACTGTGTTCCTAACTGATAGGGTTAACTTTTAATGCTTTGTTTTTCTAGCCTCTTGGGTAGCTTTAGAGTTTTTTTCTTTTTGAATACATTGAACAGGTAGGCATTTATTTTGATGTTATTCAGAGCCTTTTGTCATTTTCCATGCAAAAGAATTTGATACTTTCCAGGTTGTTTAAAAGATAGTGTTCAATGATTTTGAAGTTGCAAGTGTTTGAAGTCATTAGAATAGCACTGCAGAATATAAAATCTGATGGATCAAGATTCTTATGTCTGAAAAATTAGAACAACAACAAACCCTCTGATCTGTTCCCTACCTCTGCAGTGCAGAGCTCGCCATAAAAGCACCTCTGTCTGATGATACTTCTGGTTTTATGCTTAGAATATCTAATTAGTAGTCTGGGCAGTTTCTTGAAATTTTCCAGGTGTAAGTAATCCACCAAAGTTTTACAGCTGTTAATTTAATCCCACTACTGTTTTCCTACCTCTCCTGGTCTAGTAGCAAGTTTAGCCCAGATACGAGAACTCATAAATTAACAAAGGTATATAATTGATATGTGTTAAGCACAGTGTTCAGAAGAGAAGTGGTATTAGCTTAATTCCTTTCCTTTCAGAATCTTCTTTTTCATGTCTCTTAAATACTGTATTTTGTGGGATCAGGTTAGAGCAATTTTTCCAGCAGCAATTATCTTGAGTTTCTTGTTTGCTAAGGAACATACTTTAAAAATTAAGCTAGTCATTGGTATAACCCATTTGCCATATTCTGGAATGCAAATTGATTTCATTAGAATGAACAGTATAAAAACCGAAGTTTTCTTTTTGTCAGATGGACAATAGTTTATCAATGTATAAAATCTAAAAAAGAAACACAAACCAAACAGCATTTATGTGAGAAGTATCATTATTGACAAAGACTGCTGTCTGACTGTGTGTGTTTTTCTGTCAGTAGCTTAACGTCATGTTCAGATAGCACACAAAAATGTTGTGACAATTTCTGCTTTTCACGGGAGATCTGTAGTACAAAGAACACCACCTCTGGAACTTTACACCTACAGACAGTAGATTTCCTCTGGAAGTGGATGCAGGAATTCCTTTTCTTGTAAATAACCGTTAATGCTAGGGAGAGCCCCTGCCAAACATCTTGGCACTTCTCTCAATTTGTCATACTGGGAACAATTTGTTTAGTTTCCTGTAAACTTCTGACAGTTATGTTGTTCTCTTGTATGTACCGTTTAAAATTTTTGTAACAGGATACCCGTTGGCTTTGAAGAGTAAAACTTCCACCAATAATTGCTGAAAAAGGTGTAATAAGTATAAAATAATAAAATACTTTCCCTCCCTACTGTTTAAGAGGGTTAATACTACTCTTTTTTTTTACCATTAAGTTATTACTGAGGTTATGAATACATTGTTTACAGCAATGATGAAATCCTTGATTCAGATATAGGGAAGTGAGAGAAAAATGACTCATTTTTAGTATATGTAGTTTCACCCAAGGCTTCTGAATTTGTATTCGTATTGCGCATGCATTTGTTCTTGTTTCCTAGGTAACAACATGTTTTACAAAAGCAAATTTTTACCATGGTAGAAGTAAGAAAAGTTAATCTGAGATAAGTATGGAACTATCAAAAGCTGACTAAATCTTAAGCTTTTAAAATCTAGATTCCATATTTCAATCAAAGGTCTCTGTATGCATGTCTTTAGACATTCCTGCATAGGTTATGGAGTACATAGGTATATATATATTCGCTTAATTTTAAATTGTAGCATAATTGTTAATTTCATTCAAGTTGTACGTACACACTTCCAAGTTTCAAGGTCATACCAGTTTCTGCCTTTCCTTGATGTGGGTGATATGTATATGTGCATATTTTATATAGCTGAATTACCAAAAATAATGAGCATTACTGTAAAATGAGATATATTTATATATAAAATAGATGTTTATATGCAGGTTGAGATTTCAGGCTTCTCAGAAAATGAGCACTCTTATTATTTTCTGCATCTATTAAAATAGGATTTTTTGCCTGCCTGTGGGGTGCATCTAAAAAGCTTTCTTCACAGAGTTTGTGAGCTGTGCTGGAGTATTCAATCTACATTGAACTGTGATGTTGAAAGACTTTTACAGGTTTAGTTAGAGGGAAGAGAATACCGCCTTTTAAAAGAGCTATGGAAAAAAGTCTCAAAATGAAAAGGTACAGCTGGCCAAGATTTCACCTGTCAGTCATGTTTTCTTTTATACCAAATATAACAAAAACTATGGACCTTGATCATGCAAGCAATATTTATTATTTTAAGCTGATAAAATCAGTCACATTAGGTAATTGGTATTATTGTGGTTTCTTGTGCCACTAATGGATTAAATGTAAGCAGTTCCAAGCTCTTTCATTTTTTTTCATGACACATTTATCAACAGCTTATTTATAGTGAGGACAAAGCATTACGTCTGCACCTTAAAGGAAATCAGTGTTGATCTTAAGTTTAAAGAAGCATTTTTATTTTGCTTCTGAACATTCAAAGCAAGAGCAGAACTTCTGACTTTATCATCAGTTCTTTTATGAGAAGGTATTATCTTAAGGCTTAGTTCTCCTCCATGGTCTACATACGTCACCAGTGGCCATGAGACTCTGTAAATATGGTAAATAGGGCTGTATGATCGTACTTCCAGTGTGAAATTAGTTTTAGAAAGCTTCTAGGTGATCAGCTGAAGGGTTTTTGTTCCCTCATTGGATATTTTTGGAAGGTCTGCAGATAAATTCCCTCTGTGATATAGCCAGGCTCCCTTTGCCTTTTGTGCTGCAAAGGCCTGGAAAGTTAAAAAGGGATTTTAAAGTTGCTTGCAATGATTGAGCACTGTATATTCTTCTGTCACTACACGCTGTCAACCCAGTACTCAGTGGAGGTTCCAGCTTTGACTGTCAGCAAAGTGCCTGTGAGCCTCCCTGCGAATTGCAGAGGGGATAAGGAAGTATTTGAAATTGTTATTTTATATGCTGACTTTAAGAGCTTTCTCCGCTGTCATATACCTCCTCCGCCCCCCCACCTTGTTTTTTATGCAGTCTGGTATCTAACATTAATTTCTGAGTTCATCGGTATTAAATTTCCAAGTATGTAACATTGTATAATATTATGTTAGCTAAAATAAGTGAGGCACTGCTCATTCAAAGAGGAGAAAACACGTATTCTGTCTGAAGATTTATTAGTGCCTTTCAGTCCTCAGCAGTGCAGGGAAAAAAGCTGGAAGGAACCTCTGGAGATTGTACAGTCGGTTGCCTAGCCCAAGGCACTATCTTTATCATTCCTCACAGACACTGTATCACAAAGAATTATAGAATAATTTAGGTAGCAAGGAACTTCTGGTCCAGCCCACTGTTCCAAGCAGGGCCACCTTCCAGGTTGGGTCACGTTGCTCAGGGCCCTATTCAGCTGAATTTTGATTAACCTTAAGGGTGGTAAATCTTCTCTGAGAAACATGCTTCAGTGTTTTACCACCCTTATTAAGAGTTGTTTTTCCCCCCTTCTATCTAATTGGAATAATTGGAGTTTCCCTTTCCACAACTTGTGTCTGTTTGCTTTGTCCTTTCATGGTGAACTTCTGAGAAGAGACTGGTGCTCTCTTCTCCATCATCTTGAAAACAGCACTTGGATTCTTCCTTAATCTTTTTTCTAAGAATTGAAAACTGGACAAACTCCAGCCCTTCAGCCTCTCTCTGTGGTGGCTCTCCACCAGACTGGCTTCAATAGGTCTGTCTTTTTCTCTACTGGGGAGCTCGACATGGGATAAAATGCTGCCGATGCAGTCTCACAAGCGCTGAATTGTGGAGAACGATCACTGCTGCCTGTGCATTTACTGATTGACCAGTTAAGTAATCTGGACATCCATAAATCCATGGGTCCTGATGGGATGCACCCGCGGGTGCTGAGGGAGATGGCGGAAGTCATTGCTAGACCACTCTCCATCATCTTTGGTAAGTCGTGGGAAACGGGGGAGGTGCCTGAGGACTGGAGGAAAGCGAATGTCACACCAGTCTTCAAAAAGGGC
>VZTO01014456.1:0-91903 GCA_013400615.1 Syrrhaptes paradoxus | reverse complement strand
TTACTGTGTATCACATTGCATATTTGTATATAGTATTATTTCCAATATTATTGTAGTTTAGTCATTAAATTGTCCTTATCTCAACCCACGAGTCCTCTTTGCCATTTACCTCTCTAATTCTCTCCCCTATCATTGGGTGGGGGCAGGGACTGTGTGAGCGGGTGTGTGTGGTTTGGCTCCCAGCCAAGGGCCAACCCGCCACAAAGCCTTTCTATTCATCCGCTCTGTCTGGAACTTGATAAAACCTATGGGGCTCAAGATACAGATCACTTTCTTGATGCCAGTGTTTTTTCCCAGAGGGACTTTTTCATCACTCCAGTTTCCTAGTTGCAGCCTTCCCCATCAGATTTCTTTCCTATTGCCTATCCTTTATTATTTCTAACTGCTACTTCAATTAATTAAACAAATGACAAAAGTTTATTATTTCAGTATTTCTTTGGTCAGAGAAATTCACGGGACATGACTGGTGGATGTTTTAACTAATGAAACATAACAAGGTTTTCACTGCTCCCAAATGGCTATTGTTTATAAGTATTAGTAAGAGAAGAGGTAGAACACCCATGATGGTGGTGTTGGGGAGTTCAGGCACCTCTGTGCACTGAAGAGTGTGTAAATCTAAATCTTCCTTATGATATCTCTGATCCAGAGAATTGGTATCAGAGAGAAGATGGGCAGAGGGGAGGTTTTTTTATGAAATGGCAAGTGGAGGTTGCTTCTTTCTAGTGTCATGTATCATGCTGGTCCTTTTTGTTTTAAGATGAAACCTCTCTAGGCCTGTGGAAGTAGAGTTGGATAATCTATGGGAACATGTGTGTGTGTACCTAGAGCTCACTGCTCAAGGAGGCTGTGGCCTGGGATGGTGGGGAAGAGTCTGAGTGAGTAGGACAGGATGCGTCTTTGGGAGGATGAGCAGGAGGCTTTTCCACAACCTTTTTTTGCTAAACTTACGAGGTAAAATAAACTAAATCTATTTAATGTCAGATAATAAAAAGTCTCTTGCATAAACTTTTACATAGAAAGGGATGTCCAGCGACAGATTCTCCTGTAGTCTACCTAAAATCTCACACAGCGCGTTCAGGTCTTCCACTGTCAATTAACTATCTACCTCAATCCTGTTGGATGGCACCCTGTACCTCCTGTCGTCTAAGGTGTGCAGCCTAAGAAGATATTTTGATACTTTTAAGCAAGAACTTCATTTGCTAAGTATTTTTGTTCTAGTGAGCTGAAATTCAATTAATTATTTTTTCTTTCCAGTGCTCTGCATACATTTTAGTTATGGTTAGAATTGAAATGTCCCATTCTTGAAGACTGGAAAATTAGGGAAATATAAAGTTTCTTACTCAGTGAGGAGTAAAAAACATATCCGTATTCCAACCCCCTTCTCCATATGTATTTCATAGTTGATTTGAGATGTACTTTGTGCATAAAACAGACACAGTATGCAAAATCTTGGTAGTGTTCCCTCTAGCCATTTGCTACATTTCTTTAGAAAGATGAAAACACCTTTAATTCAGACTTCTCAAAGAATTACGTTCTAGTTTTAGTATTTTAAAATATCAGTCTACGCTTCAGCCCTTGAGGGGTTTAAATATGGTTAGAGTAGTACCCTGTTAAGCTTTTCTTGTAGAATGATTATTGTTGTCACAAAATATCAAGGAAAGTGAAACTTTTTTTTTGTACTTAATTTTACCTAAGCTTATTTCCTTGATGGTGAAACTTTTAACATTTGTTTCTGCATATTCGTATATTCTAATTAGTCACTTATTTAAAACCAAATAGGCTAGAGAGAGAAGAAGAAAAATAGAATGTATGCAAACGGTTTTCAGCTGAATTGAAGGGGAAAGAAAAGCTTCTTTTCCCCAAAGCATATATTCTGCATGAAATTCAACTTGACAAGTGACCCTTTTAAAACAGTGCTACAAAGATTTCTTAGCATTCTCCACATATACGAGGCAGCGTTCTTGTATTAAACCCACAAGCAGCCCCCCCAGTTCCCTCTAAAAGAATGTAGCCTCTTCCTCTACCCTTTGTGTTCTGCTTTATCCTCATTGACTACACTGGCATTCATGGTTTTGTGTGCACACTTATATGTGAGAAAATGTTGCAAAGAGCAAAACCATTGGGAATGTTAATAGGAAATAATATATGTATGATAAAATACAATCAAGAACTCCTCCAGGTATTTGCTGGCAGTTGCAAGACTCCCTTGAAAATGTATGTGTTCACTTGAAAAAAAAAAAAAAAGAGAAAAAGAAAAAAGATTTGACGGTTAATTTACAACTAGGCGACAGAAAGGCTGAACTCCAGCTCTTAAGTCTTTCATTCTGTAATTCAGGAGCAGAAGGAAACAGTGGTTTATGATTGTATGTGAGCAATGAATAACAAGAATATATGAACGACTTGTGAAACTGAGTGTAATGCATTAAAATCAGAGCAAACTGATAATTTAACAGTATATAAAAAGTGTCAGGTCTTAAAAATAACCGTAGCAGATAAGCAGTATTTTATCACTGTCCAGTCCTCATGCAGCAATATTCCAGAGATAGTGGACTGGTTATTCTGCTTTTTTTTTCTATTGTCAAATGAGAGAGATGTGCAGTGTAATATATAGAAATATATGGTCTCTCCAGGTGTCTTTAGGAAGAGCACAGAACGTGTGTTCAGAAGCTTGCTTCAGACAGAGGGTTTTCAGGTGGTACCATAGCACCTCAGGGGGTTGCTGGGCTGCTGGTTTCACGCACAATATTGACTTTGTAGGCGGCAGTGCTTCTGCGTATATGGACCATATGTTCTTACAGTGCTTAATAGATTGCGAATTACAAGCGTTTGATAATTTTCAAATAGATAAGCTCACATTTTTTACCAATGTTTTCAGGGCAAATTTTGAGTGGAAAATTGCAGCTTTAACATGAGCGATTATGGCGTATAAACAAACATCTGCTCTTGATAAACTAGAAGGTCAGGCAAGATGATACTGTGTAAGATGAATAAGGGGAATAGTTCTTTTGTCTATTATTGCTGGTCTCCAGAAGCAATGACAGCAGATTATCAAAGAGAGTCCTCAGCTGAAAGAGTGCCAGAGAAGAAACAATCTGTTCTTCCCTTTTGAGATTTGCCCTATCTTTATGGTTAGGGGCTGGAGGGAGGAGAGAAAAGAACTATTTTTTCTATTCAGCCAACCTCCACGAGCTGTTAATATTCATCTTAATTTTTCTATTGTGTATTTGTAATTTTGTGGAGTTTTTTTTTCCGAGAGAATAACCTGAGGCAGGTAGGTCTCTGCGGCTGCCATTGTGTGCTCTCTTGCATGGTTGCCTCACAGTGGGAGCATTCCTTCCCCCAGCAGAAGGCTTCTAGGGGCTGCCCAGAGAAGCAGGGGTCGGCACAGGAGGGTTTTTCCATCTAAAATGTTTTGGGTTTTTTAAACACAAACATGCTGATGAACAGGATGTGAAATATCTGTGTGGAACTGTTAATATTTGGTGCCAGTTCCATTCTGTATATATGATACGAAACGTTAGAGAGGCTTGCTTCATGTACAGACTCTGGTTTCAAAGCATCATGTTGGCAAGCCCACTCAAATGGAAATCCTCATTAAATATTTACTACCTTAGCGGCTTATCCTTGGATACCAAAATGTTTTTCCTAATGCTTTCCCCAAATACTGGAAAAGTGCTGTAGAAAATAAGTATGTCACCTGTGAAAGTTTCCCTTCATAACTGTGTAGCTAATTCTGTGCAAGTAAAGTGTTAAATGCAAGTATTTTACATGATGAGAGACCTGATTTTTGCTAGGGTATAAAGGCAAGTTTAAAGCTTAAATGCTGATAGCTCTCTTCTAGAGAATTATCCATGGCTGCAAATGCATTTGTGCCTCAGTTTAACCATTTGAAAAGGACAGTGTCTTAATGGTATATTTGTTTTATTACTGCCATGAAGTCTTCTTCCAGTAAATCACTGACCTGAGACAGACTTAAACAAATTAGTTAGCAGAATGGAGAATGTAAATATTATCTAATTGGTTTCACTTGGCAAAATTTTTATTATGCAAATCACGCTGGACACAGCATGACAATCCTTGCTTCTTCTAAGGAAGCCAGCTTGGGAATGGCGATAGAACATTTGCTTTGATTGGAGTAAGCATATTCATGGAGAAAGGATGAGCCAAAGAGCTTGAGACATATTTACATTACAACTTCTGTTGTGGCATATAACACCAGAAAATTGATTCTCCAAATTCTAGTTCAGAGAGAGAGCTTCTGAATATCAACCGATACTTAATTTTATGCCCTCTGGGCATAATTATCCTATTCTCTTTGTCATTAAGGGCTGAAAGTAGTTGTCTTCTCTGATGTTTTGCATTTAAAAAAATTGAAAGCCAGTGTTTGTTTCTTTCTCTGCTCCTCCCATAAAATCAATATGCCTTTCTGGGACTGTGGTATATTTCTACTATGTTTTTGCTTTTTTTATTCCTCTTCAAGCAGAAGGTTACAAAAGCCATATTCATTTCCATGAAGGAATGAATTGTTCACCACAAGAAGCTGCAGAAGGGTGAATCCTGAGCAACGGGGAAAGCAGTAGTTAGCTGTTTGGTGTTTTTTTTTTTTTAACTACAGTAAACTGTGTTTGTGAAACTGAATTCTCTGCTTATACCTTTGAAAGTAGGACTATGATAAAATATTTACAGGTGTGGCATGAGGAGTAGCTAATGAATGTCCCCAGTGGTCTCAGCAAAGCAGTAAATGTAGTATGTAATGCATATGAAACATAAGTGTTGTTCAGAAATCTTTATAGTACAGTAAAACACTTAATACTCTGACTCATTAATATATAGCAACATTGCCCTCAGTTAAGGTATTTCCTTCTCTTTAAATTGCCTTGAATACTGAGATATTTTAGGATGGGGAAAATTCCATCAATACCTCAGCTTGTTCTAGGTTTAAAAAAAAAATAATGCTGAAATTGTTTTTCTCTCCTGTTTACATTCCTGTAAAAGGAAGCAGGTGTATAATTTATGTGCTGGCAAGGCTGTCAGCTTGTGTGTTAGAAATTGTGGGCAGTACCTGCTTCTGCACCTTTAGCATGGGAGGTGGAGCCTGTCTCTGTAGACAGTAGTTGGTGGGATACAGCGAAGAGCAGGAGAGGTTCAAACCTGCTGTGCTTATCCAAGGAGTGCTGGTGCTTCCCCCAACCCCTTCAGGCTTTACATACAAGATATAGGTTTGTCATAACCTTGAGCTCTGAGCAATAATACAGTTTAGTACATTTTTTCTGCTTTCCTACATTAGCCTTGTATGTATGTGATGCACCTGGGTGATGTACTTCATGAGCACGGGAAAGAAAAGGGAAGGTCCATTGCGGAAGGTAATGACATCCTTTCCAAAGCTCAAAATTCACCCAAATTTCAATCAGTTCTCCCTAGAAAACGGTCAGGTATTGGTATACCACATATGGTGCCTACTGTGCTAGCTGACATCATTTGGTTGGTCCCTTGTCTGCTTATTTGCTGTGTGGGTCTTGTTATGGGAAGGACCAAAGTCTCCTGGGGTGTGCTGAGGACTGACTCAGGGAGCTGCTTCTCCAGCAGAAGCTTCTGCTGTGGCAGTGTGTTTAGGAACAGTGGTGCTGGAGAAGGGTGTGTTTACTTGATGAAAGCCAAGTGTTTGCTCGATTTCAGGTTTCAGCTCTCTTTTGAGGACAGTTTAAAAGTGAGAAAGTTCTACATTTTCTCCTTTTCAAAAAGTAGCTGTATCATTTTGCACTGAACTTTTAATTTAACATCAGGGAACAGTGATGGCTGCGGTACTTCTGTATTCAAGATGAATGTTTCTGACACCCACAAATAACTTCTTGCACATCTGTCGTGGAGAGTGCTCTACAGGAACAAATGCAACATCAAAACAACATTTCCCTCTCTGAAAAGAGAGCGTGCTGTGTCTGCTGTAGGCTAAGTCTTTGGTTTTCATGTTTCATGATACTGATGTAGTGTTTTTGCTGCTTGGTGGCAGAGCACAGGAAAGACACACAAATTGAAACCTGCAGAACATATAGTGATCCTTCTTAAAGACCCATAAAAAAAGTTTTACTGGCTTCTTTTTTTATTTTTGGTAATATGCCTGTAATATTCCTCTAAGGTCTTTACCTTTTGAAAGTTGAAAGCTATGTGATAAAACCAGACTTGTAATAAAACACAACCTCCTTATAGAAGTTACACTAAAAATAATTCTGGTTGCGCCCTGGGGGTGTTCATCAGCTAGCGACAGCGGCTGCATTTTCACAGTGGAAAAGCGGGGCTGGTAAGGTCAAGGAGGATGAGTCTATTCCTGTGGGGAGCTTGGTAGGTGTGTCCAGGGTTTTTTGAGCTTTTATGGATAAAGTGAGTGTAATTCTGTGACAATGTTATTTTACAACACCCAGGAGGCTAGAACAAGCCCAAAGGAGTTCCAGTGCCTGCTTTCAGCATGCATTTGTTTTAGGACCCTCAGATAGCAGGTCTAGCTGAGCTCTGCTAGTAACTTTTACATGTTTCAAAACTAGAAAATTCCAACTTGTTCTGATCAGTCTCTGCATACTTCCGTTGAAACAACGATAACTTGCAATCCTGGCTTTTGCTTTATCTCTTCTCCTATGCTTTCTAAAAAAAACTGTCCTGGTTTGCTTTTTGCAAAATAATGACTCACTGAAGTGTCTCCGTCACCAGAAATTAATCCTGCCTCTGTCTGCTCTTCATTTTCCAGGTGATGATCCTGTAAAATTGGTTTTACAGGAAGACTGGCTGACTTCCTCATGCTTATGGGTGCAAAATAGTATCTCCTGTGAGCATGGGTGCAGGTGACCATGTTCAGCACGTGGTTTGACCGAGGCGGCTGATTGATCCTGGGCTTGTGCCAGCAGACAGCAGAGGTCTAGAGACCTCACTTGGCTTGCCAGGAGCGTGGTTACAAAAAAACCCAGTGATGGATGTCAATGTGATAGGATTCGAGGAGACACTGCTTTTGTTCTAGTGCGGGAGGAAAACTTCATCAGAAGCAGGGATGAAATTTCAGCCGTATCTTAGGGAATGCGTGTGGGATTTGGGCACGCAGTGAGAGAAGAGAGCCAGTGCCTTTTCAGGCTTTTTGCTTCTGTCATCCTATGCAAAGGATAGTTAGCTCTACCTTAATTTTAAAGTTTTTAAAAGTCTGCTGGGATTTGAAATTAGTATCATCATGGTATGCTTGTGATGTTGCTTCCTTTGTTTGCCTATTGCCACATAATGTGGCCAACTCTATGGGAGACCTGTCTGTGGAGTGCCTTTTAATGTTTAGATCTAGCAGTGATTAGAATACACTAATGCCCAGTGGGTATATGTGTCATTTTTTAACAGCTGCCGAGCTTTCTCCCTGCTGCTCCAATTAACACATTCAGCACGCACTCGGCGGTGAGTGGGCTGTGTGTATGGATTAAACCACTTTGTTATTTATTCATCCAGCATACCTGATGACAGAAATGGATCGTCATGTTTCCTCTTCATGCAACAAATGAAATCAAATGGGCTTCTGAGCCTGTGCCTGGGTAAATACGAGAGCAGCGTTTAACTGGTGAATGAAAACCTGTTTTGCCTTGAGATATGGTTCAGTCCATTGACTAACATCTATCTCCGCCTCCCAGCCCCTCTTGGAATGATGGAGACACAGGACAGGGAGCTCTCAGTGCTGGGCTTCCCCTTGCTGGCAGGCAGGTCTCTTCAACTTCGTCCCCTGCTCTTTAATAACCTGAAATCCTGACTTTCTTCTTTTTCTTCAATATTTTCCTTCTTTGTCTGTTTTCACATTGAAATATTTCAATCAGTAGATTTGATAAAGTCCACCCCCCCACTTTTTTGTTTTATTTTTAAAGGGAAAACAATATGCTCCCTAAGCACGGCTGAGATAAGGGAGGGGTTTTTTAATGGTAGCAGAGCGGCTGGTCGGAGGTTGCAGCTTTGCTCCGGTGCGCGCGGTTGATTCATGCTGGGACAGCTCTTTGTGAAGCAGAGGGCACAGGGGGCTGCCGGCTGGGGCTGCTGAGGAAGGAGATGGAGCGCTTCTTGGGCTTCGTCAAGCAGATAAGAAGATCAAGAAGAAGAAAAGGCAAAAAGTACCGGCCAGAGGAGGATTACCATGAGGGCTATGAGGATGTCTACTATTATGCCTCAGAGCATTTTCGAAGTGAGTATTTTGCATAACCTCATTTTCCTTTGGTTTGAGATAAATGCTGTGCTTTTAAGATTTAAAAAAAAAACCCTAAACCCCAGAGCCATCAACAATATTCCTTGCTTGCTAGAATCTGAGCCTCACACAAGTATTAAAAAGTCGGTTCCTGTTAGGGCTTTATCTGTCTGTGACTGCTGATGAACAATACAAAGCAGCTGAAGTGGCACAGCCGCTCTCAAAGTGAGTGGGGTCTGTCTGCAAACCCGGGTGAGATTTCAGGTGCAGTTAATTGAGTCTGACTGCTGGAAACCCTTTGTTAAAACACTTTGTGTTGAGAAGCGATAGGGTGGCGGTAGCCCTTGTATAATGCCTTTGGAAAGCCACATGGTGGGTATTTTTAAAGTGCTGTAAAGGCAGCTCTCGCTCATTTGTAAGTTGGAGTTGATGATGAATTTTTGTTGCCACGAGAGAGACAGTCCTTGGAGCTTCCGCTGTGACCCGCTCTTGTCAGCAGCGAGTAACTCAGGTGGGATGCTTCCCCGCTGCAGGTCCAGGACCACTCGTGAAGAATTGAGTGGTGGGTTTTGTTTGGTTACGCTCACGTGACAGCGGCAGCTCACCTGAAACCAAAATAAACCGCCTGCTTGGAACTCCCTGTGCAAACTGTGCTGCTCCCTGCAGTTTACTGGGGTTGGGCTTCGGAGCCTGTCAGGCTTTGGACCTGCTGGTCTGCCTTGGGCTTCTCCCCAAGGGGAAAGAATGGGGACGGTGGGAGGGAAGCTGTGCTCAGCCCCTGTGCGGGGTATTGTGCAGGGCTGCCAGGACAGGGTCTTGGCAGTGAAACCAGTCATGCACAGAAATTACCTTTTAAAAGGTTTCTGCTGTTCTGATCGGTGGTTTGGGAGCTTCGCAGTAAAGCTGCACTTCTTGTTGAGCAGCTGAAGTTTGATGCACTTTTTTTGTTGTTCTGTACTATGTGAGTGTGTGACGGTATCTTTTTGTATCATTCAGCTTCGTTTCCACTTTGCTGAAATAGAGCGATGAATGTGATTGTGCCTTATAGCACCAGAGTAGTGGTATCCTATGGAAAATTAGGAAACGAGATTTTCCTCTTGGTTTTCTCCCAGTGCACTTTGCTTGCCTGTCTCCATAAGTAAACTAATGTAGAGTGTTTTGTTGTTTACTGGGTTCCTCCTTAATATGATCTTGATCTGTTTCCATTTTCCAGAGGATTTACAATGCGGATAATTTCATAATTCATCTATATTGTTAAGACTGAGTTCTTGTAAGAAAGACCTATTTTGCGGGGCAATGCATTTGTAACAGGTAACATATTACCATAAAATCTTCTACATAAGAACTAAAAATTTTAAATTTACTTAGCACTGAAAAATGTGAAAATGATACATATTAATGAAAGCACATAATTTTTTTTTTTGTTAATATGTAAATCAAAGGAAGGTGTCAAAGCGGTATGTCAAAATATTTCTCTAGCTGATTGTTGTTGTTGAAGGTCTTTTAAATAAGAAAGCAAAACCCTTCTAAAAACTGTCACATGTAATAAGGATTTCTTGAATGCTGATTAATAAATTATTAACTCTTGACTTAATATAAAGCACTAAGATTGAGCTAAATATCTGACAGATTTTTCCCTTTATTTAAAAAATAAAAGGATAGTACAAACTTCAGTCTGTGGAGGTCATGGGTATTTCAGGCTGGATGAATGTGTGTCAGATCTTGAAGTGGTGTTTAATTCAGTGATCATAATACTCAGATTGAATGACCAAAACAGTGCACAGTTCTATGGAGTTGGATGCACAAGGAGTTCACAGCTCCTCACAGTTACTTAAACCAGACATGTCACTAGAGACACCACATCAAACAATTGCTCCTCAAGTGCTTCTTTTGTCTGGTCTTTCCATGTGCTCTACATGTCACTGTTTGGTGGATAGGTGTGGTAGCTACTTAAAGCAGTGTGCAAAATGTGCAAAGATGCTGCTGGTGCTACTATAAATGCTCTCTTGAAATTGAATTTCATGAATGGGGACAATGAAATGTTTCATATTTAATTTAATTATGGCCTGGTGTTATGCTGTTTACAGTGCAAATTTAGAGTAATTGCAGAGCCTTTAATAGCCATTCATTTTGCATTCGTCTGTTTAGAAGAATGTGTGCTTGAGAATAAGATTGTCTTTATGGGTGTGTTTTTCAGTGTGTCAGAGCTAATGAAATCAAAGACCTGTTTTTCATTCAACTGAATGGAATTGGAGCTTTTTTAGTTTCCTCTCCCTGCATTGTTATCCATCCCTTCTCTGTTGTCATTTATGAGTTACATATCCAATTAGCCAGTGCATTTGAAGATTGTCTGAGCCAATCACTTTATGAGCTTGTTACTCTCTCTTCCTTCCATTTGCAGTATTGCTCAGAGTATTGTGTGGAGGCAGAATTAATGGAAAAATGCAGAAACTACATTAGAACAACTGAAGGATCAAACGGAAGGAAAACAAAGTTAAAAATAGAATAGGCCTCTGGGGATCACAGGAAAAAGGTGACTTTAGTTTGTCCTCAGCCCAGCTGTGCCCGGGTATTGGGATATTGTAGCTCCTGCTGTTAGGTGTACTGTCTTAATTCTTCTGAAGCTTTGTCATGGGAGACCACATTAGCTGTGATATTGGGACACAGCTGGATGAAAGAGGGGTACAGTGGTGCCTAAAGCTCTCTGGGTAAAAAAAGAGACCCCAGCTCTCGAGCCAGCTGTGTTTTTGCTTGGACATTACACCCATTTGGGTTCAGTTAAATGAATATCCGTGTTTTGACATGCAACATTAGCTCTCCTGTCTTTCTGAAGAGTCTCTTTCTGTGCTATGTAATAGAATAACTAAAATAATAATTTTGGTACACAAACACTTATTGTTATCAGTAGCGCAGGTGTCATATTCATTTCAGTGAGATTTTGCAGAGTGAACATAATGGGTGATGAAATTGCCACCCAGCCTACTTAGACGAGTTGGTGCTTCTGGCATAAAACACTTTAAAAACCGTTATATTTATCTTGCACGGTGTTATGGCAGTGCCATTGAACCTGTTCCATTTAATGACACTTTGAAAGAAAAAAGGCTCTTGTTATATTATTAGCAAGACTGATAGTGAATGTCAGGAATGCTGTGTGGCAGAGCTGCCTGGAAGGCTCCCCAAAATTACATGTCCTTTTGCTGAAGTCAGCGTGTTTTGCCAAGACCTTTGAGTTTCAACCTCACCTGGGGCAGGAAGGTGGTGTGGGGATCCAGCCTGATTTGGTCACCTCTGACCAAAGCAAGCGTAAGCCCCTTCCTTCTTCAACCCTAGTCTGATTTCAGTGCTAAGTCTTATTTTGCAAAACCCTTGGAAGGGTTTGTTCCAACCGATTTTGGAACTGCAGGTCTCATGAAACATGGTTGTCATGATCTGGCCAAGCAGGTCCAGAGGGCATTGCTGTGAGCGCTCACTTTTAAATTTTGTCTTATGGTTACTTCTGGCTTCTGTCGTCCCATCTCTTCCCGAAAGATACTCTGTTTTCAATAGTTGTTCTTCTTACGTTGTTCCTCTCAACATGGTGTCAGCAGTATAGTCCATTGGCATAAAAGTTTTATTTTCTGTGTTGATGCAATGAAAATATTAAAGAAAGATTAAAAAAAAAGTGTTTAAAGAATTCTACTAGTCAACTCCCACTAACCCGAAAGGTCCCATTTTTTTTTATCCCTGACTGTAAAATGTTCTGTTTAGTTACTCAGAGTCCCATGAATAATTTTCTCCTGTCCTTTGTCAAGGCTTATTATATGTTGCTTGACAAGAGCATTGATAGTTCAGACAAAGTAGTCTGCCATAGTGTATCTGCAGTAAAGTCATGTATTGTTTTTCTCTGTGATACCCTTTATTAATTCTTCCACAATTTTTTGGTGAGAATCATCTGGTTCCTCAGTTTTAGGACATCAATCTCTTTGAATTTGCCTCCAAAATGCAAGTGGTGGTCCTTCCCTTCTTTCCATTAATTGTCCCATCTGTCTCCCTGTGTCATCATTGGAAAGCGAAGGTAAGGTATTTGATTCCTAGCCTAGCAAATAAGGCAAAAATGAAAAATGGGAAGATTTATGTAACTCCCAGTTGAAGATGTCCTCTTTGTTGACTGAAATCTGTGAATAATTAGTTAAAATTAGTAGTGGATATATGATGTGCTATTTGGAATGATATCAGCAGAAAAACTCCGCTTGGGTGTTATTCACCAACATGACTCAATGTTACGGTGCAGAAACTCTGCCTCTGCTGACAAAATCCTACTAACGAATGTCTTTCCATTTTCACAACCTGGGTGGCTTTAAAGCTGTATTAAATATTGATAGAAGAAACTTGCTACTGAAATAGCACAAAGACAAAACACTGAGGGAAGCGATATGCCTACGGCTTCTTAATGCTGTGGTCAGTAGCAGCATCACTCTTGTCAAGATTGTCTCCATTTCATAAATTGGTACAAATAGTTCTTGTTTGCAGCAGTCACATAGATTTGATTGGGGTTGTAAAAGAGTTATTGGTTTTATGAGTAATGTGGTGACAGGGGCACTGAATATCTCTAGCTCAGGTTGCAGAGATGTTAATTGATCTTAAGGATGAGGAATGCAAGACAACCACTTTTCATTTTACAAAGAGTGCATGTTGCTAGTCTAGAGTTTAATTGGATGCATGTGGGGGGGGGGATGTGGGTGCATGTGGCGTTTCTCCTTCCATCCTAGATCTTGTCATTTCAGTACAGTAAAATCTCAGCTTTTGCTGAAACTGAAGGCAATACATTTGTTGCAGCCTACAAGAAAAAAGGCTTGCTAACCTGAGCAGAGAATATGGCGGGCCTTGAAAACACAACAAAAATAATATTTTTTTTAAATAAGTAAAATTTATTAAAGCTTCTTATTTCCTTCTCTTAATGACTGTTTCGTGATTGTTAGAGCCTCGAGATTTTCATTAATGTCTTATAGTTCTTAAGTATTTCTGTCTGTGTTCCATAAGTCACTTTTTTCCCCAAGGTTTGGGTAACCCCAACACCAGGAGTTCGGCAGGAACAGGATGTGATGCTGATGTCCAGAGAGACCGTGTCATCACAGGGCCACTGTCTGGTGTCAGTTTCCAAGCCAGGCATGGTGATAAATAGGACAGCTGTATTTCAGCTTTACTCCTGGGACAGACAGTATCAGCTTTCTCATTCAGAGATTTGTGAGTGAAACAAAAGTAGTAGCAAGTGACTGTTGCGCTTCAGGCGCTCCTTAGATCGGGGTGTTGTACCCCTGTGCTTTTTCTGTTGCATTTTCATCTTTATGTGTGTTAGATTCTGGGTTTTTTAAGCAGTTGGTCATTTCATCAAGTGCAGTTTTGTATTTCATGAGAGCCACACTCTTGGAAAGGGTTGCTTGACTTCTGGTGAACTATGGGTGTGTTTTGGAGGTGACACCATTTATCTACCATCTTGTTCATTGTGGTTGTTAATGAATGTATCCTTTCTAGAAGAACCCAGGAGTTGGATATTGCATACTATTCTCATTCTATAGATAGCAAGCCAGTAGGAATGGGTAATAAAAAGGAGAATGTTAGAAGCTCTTTAGCATCCCATGAAATTACTTATGTCTTCCAAGCCTAAGAAATATGCATATATTAAAACCTTATTTTACTCCTTTCCTGTTTTATATTAGTTAAAAGCATGTAAGCCTTGGGATGGGACTTGTGTTTGTAGGTGGTTACGCTGTTTGAATAGTGGCTTTAGCTGCCTTATGTGGTGGGTACTGGCCTCTTCTCGAAAGTAGCAAGTGATAGGACAAGAGGAAATGGCCTCAAGTTGCACCAGGGGAGGTTTAGGCTGGATATTAGAAAAAAAATTCTTCACTGAAAGAGTGATAAAACAATGGAACAGGATGCCCAGAGAAGTGGTGGAGTCACCATCCCTGAAGTTGTTGAAGAAATGTGTTGACACGGTGCTTAGGGACGNGGTGTGTGCCAGTTTTGGTGAAGTATGTTCAATATCCATGAAACACGCCACAGAAATTTTACAATTTTTTTTCCAAAACCAGTGGTGAAACAGCCAGTGTAAGTTTTTTAGCAATGGGATTACTTTTTTAAGTGACCCTTTGTGGCTCTTCTGCAAGTGGTCCTTAGACTCCTGGGGCAGCACAGGATAGGGATGGTAAAACATCGCTTTCTTGAGGGAAGCTAGCTTATTTAATTCACTGAAATAATGAGACCTGAGTTATCTAATTCTTTCCATGAAGTATAAACACTTTTCCTTGCTAGCAATTACAAGTGTACAATTTCTGTGCTACTTTTCTCTCATTTACTTTCTGGTCCTGTTCTTTGCTTATTTGTTAAAGTAAGGATCTTAATTGTCATTGCTGAAGAAATGTGTTTATTATAGGTCTTCCTTCTGTTACAACAGCTCCTGGTATGAGGTTGTACTTCCAGTGTTTTAGAGAATATGTCACCCTTTATATTTTAGTATATCTAGAATATATGATATTCAGTTCAAAAAATTAAATTTAGAGACACCTGGACTTTCTACTTCCTGAAAGGATGTGTAAGCTCATGTTTTTAATCATGACTTAGTCAATTTATATCATGAAAGTGTAGTGGTGTGATTATTTTTTGGATACTGTGAACGAAACATCAGGATTTATGAACTAAGATTAGAGGGAGAGGTAAAAGCAACTACTGAGGTGTCAGTTTTAATGTTGGCCTTCAGTTCTAATGGAAAACTTAAAACAATTAGTGGAGGGAAGAAGGAAACAGCAATATAAGCACCTTGCTGATAAGATTATAAACATGTATTGAGTGATTGCTGTGTCTTTTCAGTAGGGCATGCCAGCAGCTATAATTAGTCAGCAGCATGAATATAAACACCTGTTTACTGTAGATGGTATTTGTATAAGGCAAATTTGGTAGCTCCCATAATATCTGCAGAAATTACTAGGCAACTTTTTAAAATGTTTTTTGGCAGAAAGAGCAGGGGTAGGGCTGTGGCTGGGTAGAGGAGTCTGTGACAACTAGGCTGCTGATGACCTGGGCACCTGAAGAGTACCTGTTTTTTCCTGAGTATTTTCTATTTTTCCCTGTGAAACTCAGGAAATTGTAAAGAGGTCAGTGTGCAAGACTATTCCAGTTCTGAGGACATGTAATCCAAATTTAAAAGGCGGTAGAACTAAGGGTGCCTATAGAACCTTAATTTGTCCTCTCTTAAATGAGTCCTTAATGAAGGTCTACCTGCTTATTTTTGCTGTGGTGCTTGTGATGGATTTAGTGCGTGGCAGAGGCTGTGCCAAGTCCTGGTGCAGCATAGTACCCGCCTTCCCACCGCCCTTCCCATCAGGGCTCATCCCTTGTTTCCTTGGCATGAGAGCTTGGATTTGTGGATGTCTCACACAAGCTGCTGTAGCATGCAAAGGGAAGTATGGTTTGTATATATAAAAAAATTATATTAGCACTACTCTGAAAATCCAGCTGTAAGGCATCTCAGGCTGCAACCTTTAAATTGTTGCATACTGTTGATAATCTCTCTGTGCTCTAGTTCTCCACCTATGAAATGAGGTTAATGGTACCTCTCCTTCACTGGTATGCTATGAAAGTAAATTAGGGTTTGTTAAGCTCTCAAATGCTACAGTGATGAGCACCATGGAAGAGCTCAGGAAGAAGTTAATGTCTGTCCAGAGAGAAGGGCTTGAATGATGTGTGGGAATTAAGGCATGGAATTACACTTTGAGCAATGAGGGGAAAACAAGGGCTTGAGTAATTTTTTTGGGTAGTTAAAATAATCTATTCTGGACATTAAATGAGATAGGGTCTCATGAAAAAGTGGAAGATGGGTGATTAAAGATTGCGTTATAATGCATATGAAAAAGGAGGTGAAATTGAAGCTTGGGGGGAATTCTCACATGTGGCACTTGCAGCTTGCAGTTTGTGTTTTTTAATGGGGGGTGTGTGTGTGCACGTAGTAGAACATATGGAGCCGCATCTCCTGGTTTTTAGCATGCAGTGGAAATTCCATAACGGCCGGTTTTGGGCATAATACTTTCTGTAAATGAACCCAAATCTTCTTGGTGTGGGCAGAAGTGAATTTTGGTGAGTCACCATGGGATCTGATCACCCAAATAGTACTTAAGTGCATTTGCTAGTGCAGTGCTGGAACTGGGAGCACTGTGTGGGCAGCTGTGGGACAGACGAGGGAGGAATAGGGTTTGTTTTTCTGCTGTCCTTGGGCGCTTTGAACTGATGATGGGAGACATTGGGGGAGAACTGTCCTTGGAAAGGTGGCCAAGGGGATAGTCTAACTGAATGGGAGCAGTAGGGTCCCTGAATCGGTATGAGATCCCACCACCCTGCAGGAACCTGTGGGGTGTGGAGGACCTTAGTGCTCTGCTCCTCCAGCCCCACAGAGGGAGAGCAAGGAGTGAACCCTTCAGATTTGTTCTGTACTTGCTAATTACAATGTAAAATCTGGAACCTCTGTGTAAGGGATGTAGACACCATATCTTCTGTGTGAAGCTGATGCTGGTGATAGGCCGTGAGAGATGGTTTTGCAGGTGTCAAAGTTAGGCTTGTAGGTGTAGTGCTGGTGCTTGTAAGACCTGTGTGTACATGCTCAGGTGTGGAGCCGAGGACAAAGAAGATGGGAAGGGGAGATATTTATGGGACATTGAGAAATTTCTTTTGAGGTACTCAAAACTTAGCGGGACAAGGCTGCAAGTGCCCTGATCTACCTATTTTAAGTTAGATCCAGCTTCAAAGCTGACCATGCTCTGACCAGGGGACTTGGGCCAGAGGACTTCCAGAGAGCCCTGCCATTGTGTGACTTGGTGAAACAAATATTTGGTTAGAGAAGAAAGAAGGACTGTGGAAGGCAGAAAGGAGAAAAGAGAGATTAAAGATATCTGTTGGGGAAATAGTGTTTGAATGAGACTATGAAAAAGAAAGTGAAACCAAAACTACACAGATACCATATGAAGTAGTAACTCAGTAAGTTGGGTTTTCACATTTGGTCACAAATGCTTCCTTTGGGTGTATTTAACAAGCTCAGTGGCTGCTCAGATCTGTGTTATTTTGATAACAGTCCCTCTCCCAGAGGGAGAAACTCCTTGCTCAACAATACACCTTGTTGCTATTCTGTGGGCTGGTAGCATCTCTTTTTTTTTTTTTTTAAGGAAAAAAAAGAGGAGGATTCACAGTGTATTATGAATAAATGCAGTACACAAATGTGTATATGGTACACAAATACGTATTTTAAATACAGAGTGATATTAGCTTTTTGTCCTTGCTTTCTGCAGGTTAGAGTAGAAAATAATTTAAAGTCCTGATTTGTAGGAGCCCAGTTGAAGTTGCGTAGTCAATAAGAGATGAGTCACAGCAGGAGCTGTGGGCTGTGGTGCAAGCTGTATTAGCACTGAGTACTCAGAAATCAAAAGGGTTGTTTGCCATGCTGTCTGATAAGGATATTGTTGCATCTGACAGACTATTTTAGGAGAAAAGAGAAAATGCTTGTGAAGGAAAGTTGGGAGAGAGCCTGGATCTTTGACAGAGTGCTGCCAGCAGCAGTGTTCAGGTCAGTTGTCAGTAAATATAAATACGTCCTGTGGCATTTACAATTCAGAAAGCAAGAACACGGATTTTCCTTTGGGTGTTGGTAGTTTCACATGGCTTATCATGAAAACTCTACGCTCCCTTTCATTGCTAAAAGGTGAGTGACTTCGAAATGGAGTGACTAAAGCTGTGCAGACTGGTGGCTATAACTGCCCATCAATAATTAAACGAAGTGGAGTGCAGCAAGACAGGGGATCCACTGGCCTCTCTGCAATCCCTTTGAATTTAGCGACGCTTTGGTAGTCTCTGAAATGCTCCCTCTGTAGCTTGACACATATTTCACCTGGGCTTCCCAGGAGATGTCCAGAGGAGTTATGCAGTCATCCCCAGGATTTATAACTCTGTTGCTGTTCAGTTATGCCATACCCTGCCTGGAAAAAAGAAGTGTCTTCTCGAGGTTAGGGCATTAATTACTTGTTTACATTTTTCTTGGTATACTATAAACATAATTAAAAAAATAGCAGTATGTTTAACCATGTGGTGGGTTTTGATAGCATTCCTCTGCTCCTCGATTGTTGTGTACATCTTTGCTGGCTCATTCAGGCAGAGGGAGTCCCCAGCGCTGCACTATGAGCAGTAGAGGAGGGCACAGAGGGAGAGGTTGGTCTGCTAAAAAGAGTACGGCTAGACCTTTAAAATACTGCCGTTCCTTAGCATATCACAAGGATTGGAAAAAGCACTGAACGTTATCCTTTAGAAACTGGTACTTGATTTGTGCACTGTAATTCAGTGTTTGTGGTTGTTCTCGGATGGCTAGAAAACAGTGCTTCTTTCTAGTTTGTTGTTCCCCCCCCACTTCTCTGAACTTGGGCTCTTATCTGAATGGCCATGGATTTTGTAGGGCAGATTGTGTCACGAAAATTGTTTCTGGAGACTGAGCAGAGCTGTCTAAGGCTGTCCTAGTTACGGCCCGGAGTTGGTGGTCCTTTGTGCTGTATGGATAATTGGGCTTTTTACAGCTACATGTCCACTCACAGTAGGTTGTTTTCTTCCTCACAGATAAGAACAGAAGTTTATTAGCTGTTGGTTTGAGTCTTACCAGAATGTAGTGCTGGTGGCATAGTTGTTCAGGGGATTACATTAATGTGTGTAGAGAAGGTGACCAAGATAACACATTGTTCCATTGCATGAAGATAACTTTATATAAAAAATGCTCAAACCCCTTATCTTTCTCACAATATTTAATTAAGACAATTTTTAAAATTCTATGAAAGTAATTGCTTGGAATGAACCCTTACATAGTTTCAATATGTTGATACGTTATGCACTGGTAGATTGTCAGTGAGTTTGCAGGTAAGGAAAAGTAGGTTTGGTTAGTGATCTTTTAGTTTGCGATAAAATGTCTTTTAAAACTTGATGGCTTGGTCTTATGTGATTAATTAATGGATGATTTATGTGTAAACTACCACTAACTCATATGGGGACATGTACAAACAAGGAGAAAATTTTAACTTGATTTTGAGTAGCCTACAAAAGGTAATTAATTAACACGATCACTTCTGTTCATAAGTGGAAATTTAATGAAATCCCTGAATTACAAGCCTGGAACTCCTTTCTCTTCACATAATCCTGAAGTCCTTTAAATTGCTTGAAAAGTACAATGATGATACACTGTGCCCCATGAATTTGCCATCTAAGAATTTTTGTTTATTGTATTTTTGTCATAAAATCCTGTTGCAAAAGGGAGGAAGGTAAGACATCCCAGTCACTTAAGTCCTTATGCAAGTAAGGGCTGCATGTTTTCACCTTCTGACTAAAATGGATGGATACATAGGCTTGTGTGTTTCACTTATTAATACAAATTGGAAAAAATCCTGCTCATAGTCTGCAGTATGTGTTTTTCTTTTAAAAAGCACAGGTTACTGGTATTGTGACTGCCAGCTGCTCTTTCTACATTCTTATTTAAACAGAAGTGCATGTGCTGCTTAGCAAACTGGGAGGATGGTCGGTTGTTGATGTGACAGCATAGTCTAGATCTTGAGATGAGTATAGCTCGCCTTTAGGCTTGACCTGGGGCCACTGGGGATGCCTTAACTTAAGGCTAGGTCAAAAAAATATGTGAATATAAAACTGTATGGGGAAGAAGCAGAGGAGATAAAGTTCAAATAGCCTTTGCATCTGCAAATTCAGCTGGTTTATTCAGACACTGTGGTCTGGGATTTTAATGTATTTTTTTCTGTGCATCTTAAAATGCATGGGAAGATTTATTTGTTTGTTTATTTATAGCTGCTTTACAGAAAACAATGCTGTCAAAAAATCTGACTGCAATGATTGTACTTTTCCTGGTTGATGTTTATTTTATCAAGCAGATTTGTTAAGTTGACAGTGTTTTTTGTGAGGTTTTATATTGTCTCGGCAGTGCTTTGCTGTAGGCCAGCCAAAGATTTGGTCTTGCAAATGCCAGATGTGAGTAACTCCCTCTGACAGAGGTGAGAAGTAAGGGTCTGTAGCAGTGAACCCTAAAAAAGATAGTGTGTATGGGTAGAATAAAATAGTAATTCTAAGAGCTTCTTCCAGATGTTTTCTCATTTGTGTTGTGTTTTTTGCACTCTGTTCCACTTTTTGTCAGAGGTGAAAGGATATGGCACAAACCTCATGAAGTTCAACAAGGCCAAGTGCAAGGTCCTGAAATGGGTTGAGGCAATACCAAGCACTAATACAGAGAGGAGAATGGAGTGAGAGCAGCCTTGGGGAGATGGACTTTGGGGTGCTGGTTGATGAAGAGCTCAACATGACCTGGCAATGTGCACTTGCAGTCCAGAAAGCCAACCGTGTCCCGGGCTGCATCAAAGCAGCATGACCAGCAAGTTAAGGGAGGTGATTCACCCCCTCTACTCTGCTCTCATGAGATCCCACCCGGAGTACTGCATCCAGCACTGGAGTCCTCAGCATGGGAAAAGATGGACCTGTTGGAGCGGATCCAGAGGAGGGCCACGAAGATGGTCAGAGGGCTGGAGCACCTCCCCTGTGAGGACAGGAAGAGAGAGCTGGGGTTGTTCAGCCTGGAGAAAAAAAGGCTCTGGGGAGACTTCCAGTACTTAAAGGGGGCTACAGGAGAGATGGGGAGGCACTTTTTATCAAGGAGGGCAGCGATAGGATGGGGGTAACAGTTTCAAGCTGAAAGAGGGTAGATTTAGATGAGATATTAGGAAGAAATGTTTTACTGTGAGGGTGGTGAGACACTGGAACAGGTTGCCCAGAGAAGCTGTGGATGCCCCATCCCTGGAGGTGTTCAAGGCCAGGCTGGATGAGGCTTTGAGCAACCTGGTCTAGTGGAGGGTGTCCCTGCCCATGGCAGGGGGGTTGGAACTGGATGATCTTTAAGGTGCCTTCCAACCGAAACCATTCTGTGATTCTATGATATTTTAACTGAGAGATCAGCATCCTTGGATTGTTTCCTCTGAGATAATTTGTAAGTATGCGTGGTTTTATTTCATTTTGGTTCACAAGTGAAATTGTTTGTACTTCAAAAACAAAGGCAGTTGATTAGGTTTGTGTTGTTTCATTTCAGTGCATGGCTTCAACCTTGTTTGTTAAAGCTGAAGTAGAAAACCTGGGTCTGAAGGACCGCTGCTGACAGAAACCACTAGCTTGGAGCACAGAATTCAATAATAGTTGATTAATACAGTTTACTGCTGATTTCTTTTATTTGGAAAAGCCAATTATTCTTGCCAATATCTTTTATGCATGAACCTTCTCTTAGAATTTAAAGTTTTAACCTGTAATAATGTTTTAAATGGTAATTCTGCTGAGAGGTTGGGGAAGGAAGGGCGGAAGAGAAAAAAAGTGAGGCTTATTTAACACTGACCTCAAAATGCTGTTCCACTGAAGCAAAAAATGAAGCAGATAGATGTATTGTAGGAAATATTAAATGCATTAAATTGCCTGTCAAGTACAGTGATTTTTTTTTTCATTATTTATTGTATTCACTTGGAAGAAAATGGTTTCAGGTGGAGCTTTAGAGAAGACCTGACTACTGCTCTTTACTGTATGAAATCCAGTTACTAATATAGAATCCAAGCAAATGTATGTGTGTTTCCTTTGGTGTGGAGGCCAGGGGGGATGCAGAAGTTGTAGACTGAGTTTTGGACTGGAGCTAAGCATGTCTGTATGTATACATCAAAAATGCACGTGTGGTAAGTGACAGGTTAAGGTTTTTTTTGGTAGAGTGTGAAAGGTTGGAAGTGGCAAAAGATAATCTGTGTGTTTATATTGATCTCTCTCCTAGAGCAGCTTGGTGGTGTTTCTTCAAATGTGTGAAAAGAAAGACCTTGAAGAACTTTAAACAAAGCAAACTTCTGAGGTGCAGTGTACTGTGGAATAAATCATTTAAGTCTGGAGCTTAGGGTCACAGCACAGAGCTCCAAACACACAAAGCTTTGGTCTCTGTGTCTGCAGTTAGACTTAAGTATAATACAGAACTGAGCGACTGCCGTGCTGTGTGAAGGCCCTGGTGGTGTTTGGGGAGGGCCGGGGCACTCCTTCCTCTGAGCTTCTCCTGTGAGAGCAATTATTAGGGGCAAAAACACTTAATGTTCAAATTTCAGCTCAAATGTATGTGTATGTATATATGTGATTCGGGAATCATTACTTTTGAGCGGAAACTTACTTCAAGAAGAGCATGTAGAAAATCCCCTTATGCTGCTTCTCAAGCATAGATAAGCTGCATTTCCACACAGCGAGCCTGTTTGAATTGTTGAGGGGAAAAAAAATGAGCAACCTCTGTAACAGGCAAAGTTCCTGTATCCTCAAGGGTTATGGCCACTTCAAACATCTTTGGGTTTCAATCTGTAAATTATTTCCCTAGCTCTGTAATCTTGCCACAGGGAATAAGAAAGTAAATTTTTAACTGACGTCAAGACATTCTTCCTTATTGCAAATGTTGGGGATGTCTCCCTTGGAGGCTGGTCCACCAGCAGGCTATGTCTGTCCCCTGGGGTTGATACTTCTGTGCTGCTCGTCATCTGATGGACAACACTTGGCATATGGGGCCACCAGCGGTTTCTTTTACTAACATTTACTAATTGCTGCTAGAAATTAAAGCAATTGTATCTTGTAGTTTCTTGAAGAATGATTGATGTGTTGGAGAAAATTAGGATTTTTTGCTTTTTTCTTGTGCATTGCTTTTTAAAAATTTTATTGGCAGACTACGTATTTCTGCTGGTTACAGTGGGAATTGGGAGCAGAGACACTGTGTGAGCAGGTGCCAGAGACAGGACAGGGTGGCCCACACTGAGCAGGGCAGAGGGTCCCTCTCACTTCTGCCATCAGCCATGCCAGGAGGATCCCAGAACTAAATTCTGTAACTTAATTCTGCTTCTTGCTGCTCTAATGGGAGGCTTCACTTGTATTGAAGCAAGGGGAGACGCCTTGAAACATCTTCTGGTGCCTGGGAGTTTCCTCTGGGTTTTGGAGGAGGCTTTTCAAGGATGCTTATTCCATGCTTGTCATCTTTCCTAGATGTACCTTGGCACAAAGTCTGGCCTCAGGCAGCCTTCTCAGTATCATATTAGTGCAGACAAAATATTTTGTGGTTTCTGTGTGTGCTTTGGTGTATCTTGACATGAATTTATCTTGAATTTGAAGGTTAAGAACAGTTTTGTCTACATAGGGTTTTAGGAAGCCTGCAAATGGATGCAAATTGATGGACTTCTCCCCTCTGCGTATTGTTCTCTGTATGGAACAGTGTCTCAATCTCAAGATTGTGAGTCTGCTCTGGGGAAAATTTTGTAACTTCTGGATAACCTTTAACTCTAGGAGGCATTCAGATATGTGTAATTATGAAATTATTTAAAATATCAGTCTCTCTGCGATTTTTTTCCCTAGTATCCTAAGACCTAAGGCTGCCTAAAAATACTGACTTTTTTTTTTTTTTTTGGTGGAAACCTTGTTTTTACTACCAGTAGGGCCACTTCTAAAGAATGAATAAGACCTGATTTCAGTTCCTCGCTTTATTTAATTTGGAACCAAGATGTGGAAAAATGTGAGGGAAGGGTATTTATTTCTACAAAAAATAAACTGGCCCATGTATGCACTTAAGACTGATGAATGGTATAAAATTAAATAGGTTTGGAGCACTGCTGTAGCAGACATGAGCAGTGTCAGCAGAAGGCCAGAGCTTCCTTCTGATATCTCAGCCACATCATATCTTGGTCCATTGAGGGGACTGTATTGGGCCAAGAATTAGACCTGGTTTTATTTCTCACTTTTCTTACTACGTGAAGCTGAAGATCCACCAGCTCTTACCAGCGCATTAGCATCACGCTGAGCTGCAGCGGTTCAGGTGGTGGTAGGGGCTGGTGGGACTTCTGGCTTTGCTCCCAAAGGCTGAAGGTTGAGTCCCAGCTGCTGGGGTGACCGTGGGCAGGCGCCTGTCCTGGACTGAGATGGCTTTCTCTGCCTCTGCCCAGCCCTGGTTCTCCCTCATCTCCTTTCCCTGAAGTCCCGTTAGTGGGTGGGCACTGGTGATGCAGCAGCTCCTGTTTTTAGCCTTTTTGGGTCAGATCAGATCCCGTGCTTACTCACCTAACTGGTACTTTCTTGAGAATTAGGGAAGAGTGCATTTTAAAATGTTTGTAGGAAAAATAACTTTTTGCTGAAAATGGTGAGGAAGAGAACTAAAAATAGTTAACTCTTCTTGTCAGCAAAATATATTTACTATTTGTTTACAGTCATAAAATGCTCATAACTGTGAGTTTTTTTTGTCTAATTAATACTGGTAAGATATGGCAGTTTATATGAAATTACTTTTTTTTTCTTTTTTAAAGAGACACCTACTGAATTAAGGAAAAGAAGAAAATTTTGCAATTATTATATTTTTACCGTAGATTTATTTGGTGTTTTGATTAACTACCTTTTTCTGTTCTGACTGATTGGCTAGCCTGAATGATTTATATTCGTCTGCATGTATTTGGGCCTGAGTAGAATTTTTTTGTGTGAGAGAGATTTGTTTATATATTTTAAAATATATAAAATATGTAAAATTTTAATTGTCTTTCTGAGCAATTTTCATGCTTCTTACTTTTAACTTAGGAAATGGCTGGGTGCACTGGATGAAATTAAGTGTAGGTTCAGAGATTGCAAAGATGCTATTTTTTGAAAATTTAATGTCAGGCTATGTCACCAAAATATTTGAATATTTTGAGCAGGGAATGACTCTTACCAGTTTTGGGGAAACGAGTTTGGGGGGTTGGTGGATTAAATGAAGTGTGTTTAGAGGTCTTAAATGATGTAATTGTTTCCAAGCAACTAATGCCAACTGTCAAGAGTAAAGTTAATTTACTAATGTGAACACTAGACCCTTTGAAAAGCCATTTCAACCACCAAGTTCATTTCAGAGATTTAATAATTAATCAAAGTGACTATGTTAAATGTCAATGAGTATGTCCATGCATTGCTGTCATACCTCTCAACATGAGTTTCCAAGCTTTTAATGATTAACACACTGAGATCTGTAATGTAATAGTAATGCTGGTGCACTGAAAGGTAAGGTTCATCCTCTCCAACATTTTTCCTGCAAATTCGTCAGTTTGGACTTTATTACAAGCAGTGTTTATAAGGGGTGTTTTAAATGTGTGAGCCCATACCCACATCTTGCTTGGAGGTTGCTTTTCTTCTTTTCAGAGTTGAACCCGAACATATAGGGCCAGATCTCCAGCACCCACTGTCGCTCCCCTGTTGCTTCCCTGTGCTGCTCTAATGGAATAGCAGATGTTGGAAGGAAAATGCCTGGGTTGCAGAGAACTGCCTTTAGCATAGTGAGCTTGGCTGATAGAATTTGGCTTGGTGGTTTCTGTGCATTTCTTGTGTATTAGTTGCATGTTTAACTATTCATGAGGTCATTCAAGGTATGCTTGTGCTGAGGAAGGGCATTACAATGGTACAGTATCTTATTTATACAGGCGTGCAAGTGTGAGTGGGTTGTTTGAGGCATCAGACATGGTAATGCAATAAATTTCCGATAGCTACGTGTAATACAAATGATCTGAAATTGTAACTTGTAGCGTGTCTTTCTGTGACTGTGGTCATGGAAAAGAAGCACATCTTTTGCACTAGCGAAGGGTCTCTCTGTAGTTGTGTGCTGTTGGTGGTAGTCCTGTCCTGCAGTGAATTACTTTGTGGGGGGGGGTACACGTGGGCATACTGGACATATTATAAGAAAAGTCTGACGGCTTTCTGGGAAGAAGGAAATTGCTCAGTTCCCAAAAATCCACTTACACACAGGATAGTGTGCTGTCTAGAGTGGCTTGCAGTGCTCTTTAGAGCAACATTTAATCACTGAACATTTGTTCCAGCTTCTCCAGAATATCCTGGTTTTGAGAGAGGCGTATACTTGATGTGTTACGATAAAGCACTCCCATGAGTAGCGAGTATCTGTGTAATGCAGCTGGCTTATAATCATGGGGTAGACAGATCAGAAAGGGGTCCAGAACAGAAGGTTTGGTAGTGGGCTTCCCGCAAGCTTGTGGCTCAACCCAGTCCTTGAGGGAACATGTTCTGGGCAGCGGGGATACCTTATTGAGAGGATCCGTGTTGTAATGGGTTAAAGAGGGTTGCCAACGCTCTCAGTCAGCAGACAGCACTGTTTTCTTGAGGACTCCAGTCGCTCAAGGTAAGCTGCCAGGTTGTATTACATTTGTTGTTTCCCATAGCTTCTCATGTCAGCGATGGCAATTGCATCACACAGCTTGAAAAGTCTGGGGCAAAAAAAAGAAAATTGAAGTTCTAAATTATCAAAATTGTCACAAAAAAGGCCACAGCCTTAAAAAAGCAACTTGTAAGGCAGCAGGATCTGTGGTGGCTGTGATTGTTTTCTGAGCTGCATTTTGATCTCTCAGAAGCTCTGTGCTCCTTCAGAACCATCATTATGGTTGTCCATGACCTTGCATGGGTAGTGTACAAAAATCTTTGCAACTTAAACATTGATTCGGCTTGGTGGAAACATGGCCTGAATAAGAGGCCTTTGAAGTAGGTAAGAGTGAGTGCGTTTGCTTCTGCAAAGATCATAGTTAATCCGGTTAGTCAGTATACTAAAGTAATGAAAGAATTCCTTTTACTGCACAGCTGCGTGTGCCCTGTCTCCCCATGATTTTTGTTTATAGTGTTGATTTTCCGGGACTTCACAAAATTACTAATTAAGTTTAATAAAATTACAAATTACTTTGTATTTTTTATTAGATATAATTCAAATACAGAGGTGATTTTGTTCTGGCTGTAACTGAGCTTCCACCTTTCCCCCTTCTGAGGGAGCTGGTAGCTGCTCTTCCACCTGTTGGTTGATGGGCATGGACCACAATTGGGCTGCTGTTGCCAAGCCAGCTGGGCTTTGACCTGGAGAAGGGGGCATCTAGGATGCAGCACCTGGATGTAGCTATAGATTCAGCATCATTGTGCTACTTGAATGTATGGCAGGTTTTTAACAGTACGCCCATTGTGAAAAACTATTTTATGGCCCAAGAAGAAACAATGTTAAAAAAAAAACCACCCCAAAACCAAGCCCCAAGTCAAAGCAAAATATTGGGATTTGTATTCAGATGCAGTGATGTAACAGTTTCTTTCCTTGTATTCTTTATGGTCCTAAAGTTCAGCTCTTGCATATGTTGGGTCATAGTGATGGACACTGTAAGCAGGTTTGCAGACATCAAGGCTTCTGGTGGTAATAAGAAAGTCTTGCTAGATGGAGTGGGAATTTTCAGTGCTTCTTGAACACTAATTTCAATAAAATTATCCAATAAAAGAATAAGAACCAGGAGTTTGGTATGTGAATATATATCTCTAATTAAAAGCAGACTCTGGAGAGGTTTATTAAAATACAAACAGTGTAGAGGGTGATTTTAATGTCAGTGGGTAAAAATTAATAGAGTGCAGTAGTGTCAGTTGTGTGCTACAAAATAGTGTTGTTATATCACTGAAACTTCTGTCACTTGAGGCTTTGAAAGTGTTTTGTGACTGTGGGAAATATTTTTCTTCTTTTACTGAGAAATGTCTCATCTCTAGATGTAGCAAGGAAGTACATTAAAAAAGAGATGCAATTAGATGTTCTAATGTGACTGTTTAACAAAGCTAAAACGGAAATTACAGAGATTTTTTTTTTAAAGCCCTGCTCTGCTAGAGCTTCCCATAATGCAAAACCACTCAAAATGTTTTCATTTTGTTCTGCTAAAATCTGGGGATAACATCCATGTTTGTATACATTTTCATGTTTGTACGAGATTTTCAGAGCGGTAAAGCAGGGACTAAAACATTGAAGATCATTGTTTTCTTCTAGTTTCTTCTATAATATTTACTTTATATAGTTTTATTTTATAATAACTTAATTAGTTCTCCTTGTTTTTCTCAGCTTTTGCTGTGAAATTAGGGGAGAGTTAAAAATAGACAGAAAAATGGTTCCATCCAGTACAGCAGATAGAGCAGAGCAGGGTCTGTTTGCTCTCGTTCATGCAGCTGTACCCTGGGTTTCCCTTGAAGTCTGACCCTTTCTTGTTACTTTTCCTTCTTACATAAATAATTATATAGATTTTATATATCTAGGTATTACCAGCACGCATGTATATGAAATATATAAAAAGCATAAATAGATAAAAAGGCAGCACGTCCCTTTTCTCTCCGTGAGGAGAGGGAATAGGCAGGGCTGAAGCAGCGCCAGCTGCGTGGACAGGCCCCGGGAAGCGTTGCACCGTGTTCCACTGAAGCATGAAGCAACGCCAAGGCATCGCTCGAGCCTTGACTGCCAGGCGTGACGGTGGTTTTGCCCTGAGAACATGTCAGAGTACCTTGAAATACTCTTATGTCAGGAAATCCTCTGGGATTAATTTCATTTCCTTAGAGCATTTTTCTTTTCAGTCACCTTCATCCCTGCTTTCCAAGTCTCAGGTAGAGGAACTGAGAGGGAAGATGAATTGCCAGAGTTGATTAAGCTGCAGGAGAGCGTATAGCAAGAGCTTTCTCCCCACAGCACATGGGAGCAGCCCCAGCTCCACGGGGCCATGTTTTGCATTTGCCAGGTCAAATGCGCAGTAAACCTACAAACCAAAGTAAATTCCCAACCCCCCATCCTTCTCTACGAGTGTAAGAAACTGTCAGGGCCTCCTGTTTCTCCTCATCTCCTTACAGATCTTCCTAAATGTTTACCCGATTTCATTCCAGCCTTGCTGAGCAGCAGTTTTACAAGTGTTCGAGATGGGAGAGATGTTTCCAGAGGTGGTCAGACCTTTGTGCTATGCGTTGCTGGAAGGATGGCTGCTGCCACCCAAAACTGCTTTTGTGGGGGGAACCCTCCCTCTCAGCCCTCAAGGAAGTGGTGTGGGCTTGTGATGGGTGTATACACACAGGTATATACATACAATGTAGGAATTTAAATATGAAACTGATTTTCAGTTCTCTAGACAGCTGAAGTTGTTCTCCAACTACTCCCTATACAAGTTGACTGTATTACTCCATCTTTGCTCTCAAGATTTTAAGACATCAGTTGCTACGCTCACACTGGGCTCCTGTCAGTCAGTGAGCTCTTTATCTGTTTTGGAGAGCCAATGCTTGTTAAATGCACATGTTTTTATTAATTAAGTTAGGAATAATAGCATGGAACTCATGTGAATTGCTTGTAAAATGTATATACAAATAGTAGAGACTAACACAGATAAATTCTTCTGCAGCTACAAAGGGTTGGGGTTTTTTTTGCTTTTCTCCCAGTGTAGTCTTGGATGCCACAGCTGCCAAAGCCCCCATTTGTGCATGCTGACAAGAATTGAATTCCAACATCCTTGTTCCTCTCCAGTGACCTTTTGTTGTACTTGACCTACTTTTCAGTGTTTTCCCCATCGATAACAAACATCCTCCCTAACTTGCCAACCTATAAGGAACAGCTAAATGACCGTGACCACCTGCTTTCAAGACAGTGCATAGCTGGATATCACAGAAAGTACATCCCAGTAGTCCTTGTTGAATAAAAAGTAAGTCTGTCCCTAATGAGTAGTGGTCATTTCCTATAGAAGTTGGTTTTAACAGCAGCACCCATGAAGGAGATTGCTGCTGTTATCTTCAGATAAGAGGAACTGTCCATAAGCTGTGCACTCAGCTCTGATAATATTGAAGATGGTAAGGCTGTTTGTAAGGAGAAGAGGTGAGGAAACTATCAGTATTGCAAGGCAGTGCTTTGACAAGATGTTGTGAGAAAAAAAATCAAATAGCTGTGGACTCCAAGTCAAAATAAATTTTGACACTTTGAGTTGACACTGAGAATCAGAACAAACGGTATTGGGACATGCAAATGTTCCAAGATTTCCCAGATAAATATTTGAAATAAACTTATCACGCATGCACCTCCTGGTGTGGTTGTTGGCCTGGAAAGAGGGCTGGTTTCTTTTCCCAGCTGAAGTTTGCCCAGTTTGTTAGCTTAGGAGAGCTGCTTAAATGGAGGACTCATCTAGTCTGTTGAAATGAACTTCATACTCTGGGTATATGCGGGACAGAAGCTGTTTTCATGCCATGAAGCATTTGGTTAGACAAATGGTGGACAGTTATGTGCTTGAAATCAGGAGATTTTGAAATAAATGTTCCTCAGACAAGAGTCTAATGGATGCTGTATGTTCCAGGATGCACTGTGTGGGCCCAGGGTTTCCCTATCATCTTCCCGTTTGAGGCTCAAAAATGCCGTGCATGTAATAAGCCTGCTGTTGTAGAAAAAAAAACTCCTGCAGGTTTGCTGTCTGTGCACATTAAATTTCAAGACAAAGCTGTCAGAACCCAGTGGAATTTCAGCTTTTAAATGAATCCAGTGAAGAAAAAATCCTCAAGGTATCCCCAGTAGAACTGTTAGCTAAATACAGGAAACAAAGAAAGGTAAGATTATTTGCAAACTTCAGGAGATAGTTCATGTGATGTGACACTTAGGGTTGTCTGTCAAAGACACCGTAATTATTGTGACTGAGAGAGCTGAAGTGTGAGAGCACGTAAGCTTTTATCTAGTTGTAGCAGGATCCTTTTTTGTTGAAATATTCATTTGCTCATGTGTGCTGAACCTTGCCCGTGGAGATCATCGTCATGTGGACTTCAACTCTGGTGATGTCCAGCATATATGCTCTTCCTACTCGTTGGATGCAGTAGAGGGTTATACTGAAAAAATGCAGTCTACAGCCAGTTGGCAAATGATGGGATGTGACACATTACACTGAAATCCACAGGTTTCCGGTATTGTATCAGAGCCTGTCCTAAAAGCGTAAGCAGTTTGTGGTATTTTCTGTCTTCCCTAACAGTTGAGAGGCTCAGAGTGTTTTGAACATTTGAAAGGATCCAAACCTGTTTGCAGGTGCCTCTGTGCAAAAGGCTTCATTGCGGAAGGGGAATGTCTGTGTACAGGTATTTTCTGCCTTGTTCTCTTGGGACAGATGAGCCAAAAGCTGCGAGTTGAGAGAGGCCCTTGTCAGGACTCTGTTGGGCATCTCAGTGGTGGTTCCTTAACTTTTCAGAAATGCCGCACCAAGAACATGGCTCACAAATAAGTGAAGCTGGAGAAGCCAGTATCAGAAATGGAAACCAAAAATGGTCTGTTTTAAATGTAGAGCAAAATAGATTTATCTTCTTCCTCATTCTCTCTAGACCAGTCTTCCCTAGAGAATGTCTTGTTGTAGTGTGTTGCTCTTAAGATGTAAACACGTTACTTAAAAGAAAAAGGATATTAAATATTGAAAACTGAGGCTGATGGAGAAATAGAAGTATGATTTTCTATGTAAGATGTTACTTGTAATGTGTTGTTGCTCCAAAATGGGTGAAAAAGGGCAGCATCAGCCTTGGCCTACAGAATGTCTTACATATGACTCAAATTGAAATCTGCTCTTCTGACTTTCACAGAGAGAGAAATGAGAAATAATTGGAACATCTGTTGGCTTGTGCTAGAACTACTTCTTAGTTCCCCAAAATGTTATGTCCAGTTAGCACTTGCAGCCTTGTTTTTTTCTGAGAAGAAAAGCAAGCTACACCTGTCTTTGGTTGACCTTATCCAGTTCTCCCTTGGTGCTGAATCACTGTTGCAGCCCATTGCAGATATTAGGTATGATTTCATTTTGAACACTGAAACATCTACCAGCATCACTTAAAAATTTCTAATTTAGTAAGTGCTCCAGATGAAACACGTTTGGGATCAATTTTTCAGTGGAGGCTGGGAAGGTGAGGAGAGGCTGCTGCTTTTCTTGTGAGAGAGTAGCAGAGGTGGATGGATCCCTGCCTTCAGAGAGATGATCAGTCAGCTGAAAGCTTCAGGGTCCGGGGAGCAGAGCACAGGCCAGTGTAGGTGATATTGTTATGGGTGTCTGTTACAGACTGCCCCATCAGGAAGAAGCAGTACATGATGCCTTGTTCAAGCAGCTGAAAGAAGCCTCATGTTTGCAGGACCTGGTCCTTACAAGGACTTTAACCACCTTGATAATCTACTAGAAGAGCAGTGCACAAATAATCCAGGAGGTTTCTGGAGTACACTGATGATAGCTTCCTAGCTCACGTGATCAATAAGGTGATATGGGGAGGTGCTTTCTTGGACCTCATGCTTACAAATGAGGAAGAACTGGCCAGGCATGTGAAGGTGGTGGCAGTCTTTGCTGCAGTTTCCATAATGTGGTGAAACTTGGGATCCTGCAAGAAGGGAACAAAAAAAAATAGCAAGATCACAACCCTGGACCTCAGGAGAGCAGGCTTCGGCATGTTTCAGGGACCTGCTTGGAAGAGTTTCTTGGAATGTGGTCCCGGAGAGAAGAGGGATGGTAGATTTTCAGGGATCACCTCCTCCAAGCTCAAGCATGGTCTATCCTAATGTGCAGGAAACCAAGGAAGGGTGATGGAAAGCCTGCATGGATGAGCAAGGAGCTCATGAGAAGGAGGATTCAGGGAACCACAGGCTGGTTAACGTCACTTCAGTCCATGGAAAGGTGAGGTCTCAAATAATCCTGGAGAGCGAGAGCCTTTCCAAACACGTGATAGACAAGAAGGTGATTGGGAGCAGTCTACATTCATTTAAGAATGGGTAATCCTCCTTGACCAACCTTAGTAGCTTTCTACAGTGAGATGAGAGTTGAATGGATGAGTAGAGAGCGGTGGATGTTCCTTATCTTGACTTTTGACATTGTCCTCCATATCATCCTCACAGAGAAACTATTAAAGCATGGACTAGATAAGTGGACTGTGAGCTGGATTGAAAATTGGCTGTCAGAGGATTGTAATCAGTGACACTAAGTCCAGATGGAAGTCAATACTAGGACCAATGCTCTTTAACATCTTTAATGGCCTGGATGATGGGACAGAGTCCACCCTCGGCACATTTGCTGATGACAGAAAAACTGGGAGGAATGGTGAATACACCAGATGGTCGTGCTCAATTCAGAGGGACCTCGACAGCCTGGAGAAACGGGCAAACAGTAATCTCCTGAAGTTCAGCAAAGGGAAATGCAGAGTCCTGCACATGGGGAGGAGTTACCCCATATACCAGTACATGCTGGGGACTGACCAGTTGAAAAGTGGCTTGGTAGCAAAGGCCTTGGGGGTCCTGGTGGACACCAAGTTGATTGTGAGCCACCAATGTGCCATTGTGGCAAAGGCAGCCAGTGACCTCCTGGGCTGCATCAGGCAGAGTGTTGCCAGCAGGCTTATGGGGGTGATCCTTCCCCTCTGCTCAGCCCTAATGAGACACACTTGGAGTGCTGGGTCCAGTCCTGGGCTTCCCAATGCAAGAGAGACATGGACATACTGGACCACATCCACCAAAGTATCACAAAGATGATTATGGGCTTAGAGCACGTGACATAGGGAGGGTGAGAGAGCTGGGGTTGATCAGCCTGGAGAAGGCTCAAGTTCTTATCAATGTATGTGATGAGAGTGAGTAGAGAAGATGGCTCTTCTCATTGGTGCACAGTGACAGGACAAAGGGCAACAGGAACAAATGAGAAATTCTACTTAAAAATAAGAAAAAGTGTCTCACAAGTATAAAATGAGAGATTGACACAATAAAATATTAACAAATACACAGTAAGTAGACACTTAACAGTATTGCTATGTACTGTTGTGCCTGTAACAATTTATAGAGTACTTTGTCAAGGACAAGGAAGTTATTAATCATTTTAAGTAGCAAATTGATCTTGGTTTTACAGACCAGCTGAAAATAAATGTTCAGCAGAAAATGAGTTGATTCTTTTTTATTTTTCTGTTGTGCCAATTTCTGCTAAGAATGCTGTCATGATTTTAGCAGTGTTTGTCAAAAAAGAAATGATTACATCCTAAGTACTATCTGGAAGAATATAAAATTCAGCAGTCTTGTGAGTGAAGTAAATGAAAGTATCTTGTGCTTGTGTGTGTTGCCAGCAGAAAAGGCATACTAACATCCAGCCAAGAGTTATTTTCAGTGGGCTTGTCTAGTAAATTTCACATACTTACTTAGTACCCTAATTATTATTTAGTTTCTTTTTGTGGTGATTATTGATTCTTGTTTAACATACCCCTTTCTATTGAATAGCACATATGTACTTTAAAATTATGATCATGTCATAATATAGATGGGAAGGTTGTAATCTTTATGGGACAGAGGAAGTAATTCATAGGTCATGTGCAATAAAATGTAAAGAAGAAAGATTAATGTACCTCCTCACCTACAGACTACAAAAATTATTGTAGTGATTTCTAAGCAAAGATGTATAGGAGAAAGCAATTCTCTAGTCCAGGTCGTAAAGTGGTCTATCTTTTTCTAGTACCTTGACTGTTTAATGCAAACTAGTATTGTGTCCGTTCAGTAATAAAATCTTGTCTCATGCAGCTGACAGATTGGATGTAGATGATAAATTCCTGGATGAAGTTTAACATCAAAGTTAACATCTCTTGATGCTTTATTTTTATGTATTGTATTAGGTCTTGTCCTCATTATACTAGATTTTTAATGATATTTCTTGCTTAGAAGCTATCTGGTGATTATCTTCAGTTATATCTTCAGGGTGTGAAGTTGAGTAAAAAGGATCAGAGTGAAAGAAATTGTTAGGTGTAAAAGTGTGTTATTGCGGTCCTTGATCTTGTATTCTGTCTTTGTAAGATAGATGAAATAGTGATTATAAAAATGGCAAATAATGCTATCAGAAGAATACAGTCAAAGCAGGAATTTATATGCCAAACTCATGTCTCAGGTTGGGAGGGCATGACTTGTGTATTTATTCAGTGCAACTGTCCTGTGTTTGAATCTGAGTACATCAGCGGTTAGAGCATGCATAAATGCAAAATCCTGCGAAGAGTAAAATCTGTGGCACAATGTTAATAAATGCTTCAGAAAATGAAAACTGGGCATTTATCTCAAATTGTAACTGGTTTCTCTATTTTGACTCAGAAAAGCCATTTTCTATCACCAGCCTCCCCACTGCACATCTGCACCTTCGTGTTGGCACAATGGGTAGTTAGAGCTGTAAGCAGCAAGCTACCCGATGATGCCAGCATTTGTCTTCCGAGGAAATGCAAGTGCCTGCTCCGCTACTTTATAATTTATGTCACTTGAATAGAAAAGGAAGACTTAGCAAGTTTGAGGGGAAAAATGGAAAACAAACCCTTTGGTAATCTGAGAGAATAATGTGTACGTAGCAGCTGGCAATGTCATTTTTGATTTGTATATAATTATTATTCAGTTTTAGGTGGTGCTTATGTTCCTTGCTCCTGATGAGAAGATTCATCTCGATGCATCATTATTATCTCTTTTGACACGTGCGTTAGCGACATTAATCTGTGTTTTATTTTCTGCAGCGGTAATAACAGGGTTGTCTTTCCCTAGCTTTATTGTATTGGTGTGCTTTCTGAAGTTGTCCTTGTAACACAAAGGAAAAATATAGTGTAGGGATCCAGTGGGAACCAAGTACCATTTAGCGTGGGGTGAAGCAGCTCCTCTCATCTTTCCTGCTTCCTCCTTGCCAAGCTGTGGTGTGCTTTCCTTACTGGTGGGCAGGCAGGCAAAAATGCCCCTTTTTCAAGTCGTGCAATTGAAAAATAGTTCATTAAATCTCTTCAGAAAGGGTGCAGCAATAGAAGCTTTATGCTCTTGATAGGAACATTTCAATCCTTTTCTGCAATTTATTCTAGAAATGCAAAAGATTGTTGGGGGCTGTTAAAGATTTATTCACTTTCAGCTGGACTAGAATAGCTTCATTACTTTCAAAATATGAGCTGATAAAATGACTCACTCATCTGAAATTATCCAAGTGGTGTTTTTCGGGAGTCTTGTGATATGTTTTGCCTTATTACAAGATGCTAATTGATCTTATCAGACCACTAAGGAAACTTGGGTCTTCTGCGCTGTGACACATCCTGGCTAGCACAGTGGTGTATGCCTACAGTTTTCTGCTGTTGTCCTCTTGGTTTCCTGTTTCTTTCCTAAACATTATATGCTTTGTGTATTGAGATCTTTCCTCTCTCACTAGTCAGAAGCTATTTGGGGAATTTCTATGAATAAATAATATTCAAACTTCCACTTCTGATTGTAATATTAATATAACAAAACCCATGAGAAGAAATGTAAATGGAGGATGGAGGTTTCACCTGAGTATTTCTGCTTCTCTGCCCGTGTTCTTTATCTTCCCCATTTTGATTAAATACTGTATTTGAGGAAGATACTACAATATATGCACAGTAGCCATATAAATGTATTGATATTAAAAGCTGAAGGATTAAACTTGGGTTTTGTGTCTTTATTTATAGCCTGCTTGGTATCCTTCCTTTTCCCTTTTTGCCTCTATCATGGTACTTGGAGTTTACTCCCCACCATATAAAGTCTCCATCTTTACCTATGACTGACTTGAGTTTGAGTCAGGAATACTTATTTTGTGAGGAAATAAGGATTTTTCTCTTTCTTTGGGATGTTGCTGGAAACATTATCCATTGCTTACTGGAATTTAAAAAATGAGGGCTCAGATGCCGGGCCTCTGCACTGTCATTAAGGGCTGAATGTTTTCCATTTGTGTTGATAGCTAGAAATCTGTGGGTAGAGGTGAAGAGGGATGGGGTGATCTACCTTGTATGTGTTCTCAGATCATATTTTTCTCTCCTTTAATGAAAGGAAGCTACAGAATGGGGTATCTCTTGGTCTACTCGTTAGAATTTTCACATGACCTGACAAGGAGGAGATGTTGCAGTTAGAATGTGATATACCTCCTTGCAGTATATATGTTGCAGTTAGGAAATGATATATTTTCTTTTTCACTGAAGAAACTGAAAATGTAGATGGTATGTAAGTTTTCCCAGAGTTTGTGTGACTGCTGAAAACACAATCCAGGATGCTTTTTCTTGTTTTGACACACCACTTTTTATTGTTCTCTAGTAAGGTTCCCAAAATCCTCCAGACTTGGCTGTACTAAAAATTAAAGCATAATCTCATTGCTCTTTATTTTTTGCAGCAAAGAGTGCAAATGTGAGAAAATAGTTTCTCTTTGTGTTTTTTTTTTCTCTCCTTTTCTCAGACTGAACGAAAGCCTTTTATTTTGCAGACATTTAATCTGCAAACAAGTAAGTCTAATTACTTGTTCATCCATGTGTTAAACTATGGAGCACTCCACAATGCATCTGCAGCTCTGAATTTGCATGACTTTTAAAATTGTGATAGACACCTGTTTATGTTGTGACTGCTTAGGAGTGGAGCCACTGGGCTATATATCCATTACAGCAAAACTCTGTTGACTTCAGGGTTGTCACACCAGTAGTGGTATATCCTTATGCCATTGCATAACCTCAGTTGCCGGTTTCTTTGTTTAACAACATTTATTACAGTCATTCCTACCTTTACTTACCTTTTATCATTAGTATTTTGCTTTACTGGAACAATAGTTGGATTTCTTGGAGGCATAAACAGTTCATGTTTAGTGGAATAACAGTCGTTTTTAAAAACCTACTTGATAGCTTCGTAGTATGTGAGAAGGTTTGCCATTGCCATTGTATGGAATGGATCCATTGAAACCTTTCCTTGCAAAAAGTGCTTGGTAAGCAGCTGCAAACAAGAGCAGTAAAGCTCTTTGCTATATGAAGAATTGCAATTTATGACCTAACAGGCAGAAAAACATTTGATGTCCTCTAGACAAAAATATGGCTTTTGGTATTGTGTATCTAGAAAGCTATTTTAAGCAATTGTCTTAAAGATCATTCTGCTTGCTTTTTTTCATACAGTGTGCTCAAATAGCTAACAGAATCATTCATCTGTCTGTTTTTTTTTTTTCCAGTCTTTTGGTAGGAAAAATGCTGCTGTTGCCAAAGATCACAGCAGACCATAATTATTTGCCATGATTCTCAATGTGTACGAGAATTCATATACTTGAAACGTTGTCAGAAGTAAGAGCGCTTTTTCCTCCTGAAAAGTAAAGTGTATCAGTACACTGTCATGTAAATGCAAGTTAACTAATGGATAAGACAGTCATTTTGGGTAGCAAATAAAAAACCAGGCAAAACCCAAGTCAAAAGGTCTCCTCTTAGGATGAAGAAGGTGAGAGGCCTTGCAAGATAAATTTTCAGTGGCCAGAAAGAATGTATGTAAGTTCCTCAGGGAAAGGTCCCATGCAGTTGGTCCACTGCTTGGTGAAGAGCAGTTGGGTGCACGCGTTGCCCGCAGCTTGGTTGATGTGCACCCGTGTGGGATGACTGCACAGTGTAGTTGCCCTGGATGTGCTCAACCTTTCACCTTGGACTGTATGTTGATATGCATGAATTGGTGCGAGCAAGCCTGATCGAAATACAGACAGACGCCGTTGTCTTTACTGTTTCTAGCATGTGTTAGAGGAGAATGTAGGTCCCAACAAGGCAAGGGCCCTGCAGCAATAGGCCCCGTGTATGTAATTAAAAGACAATTCCTGCCCTAAAGACATCCTGTGCCTGTGGCACAGAGGAGTGAAAAACAAAAGAAGGATGACAAAGAAGCACTGTTTTGATGGAGCTGTATCATCTAAAGTTTTCAGCTGTACTTCTGGTACAATTCATGGATGACTGATCTTGTGGGGAGGGGTGAATTTCCAGCCATCACCGTGTGCTTTCATGATCACACATTGCATGCCTTGTTACAGAACTGCTGTTGAAGGCTGCCCATGAACTTCTCTATCATTAGATATAATTGTACCAACTATCAATCTTTATAAAATCTTTCAATTTTACAGGAAAACTTTTGAGCAAATTGTGGTAAAGCCACTCAGGCAGCCTGAGATTTCCACAACTGTAAGAGGTCTGATGGGAGACAGAAGTCTAACTGATACCATTCATGAGCTAACTCTTCATAATGGTAGTAGGAAATATGTCATTTTTTGATAGATATTGCCCCCTAAGCAATATTTCTCATTGCTGTAAAATCTGGTGCTCAGCCCCTCAGCCTACCCCAAGCGTCAGGAAAATCAGCATTAACTGAAGATTCTCTGTGTCTTTGAAATTCAGGCTGCTTGGGCTTTGGCAGCTAGATTTAACACCCCAATTTGAGTCATACAAAACTTACAACCTGGACAATATTAATCCAAATCTCTACCCTCACTTTATGTCTTTCCAATAAATACTTTTGAATTGTAACAATATTTTAATTATGAACTGATAATAAAGTAAAACCTCTCCTTGGCACAATATTCCTGTGTGCCCTATTTCTCTCATTGTTGAAAATGAATGGGCTGTCTGTCCCCCTCTGCCCTTGCTGACTAAGCCGTTGGCTCTGCTGCACCTCTTATTGCTTCTGCTGAAGGACACATTCCCCCCACCCCCCCGCCCAGCTGTCTCTTGGAAGAGAATAAAGGGGTTATTGTTGATAAGATAAACTTTTATGTGGTCACTGATTTCTTTATGTGCACACACCTTCAGCTGTGCAATGCACAGATGGCCAAAGTTGGTTTGTGGACTGAATCGTGGACTGATACCGTTTGTGGACTGATACCGTTCATGAGGCGGTATCAAGCCATGGTAATGCAAGACGGTCAAGCCAAACACAGCCATCGGTTAGTGGGAGCAGTGGCACGGGGGATGATCTGTCAGGTTCATGAAACATCCAGTGTTGCCCACTTTCCCGGATAGGAAAAGGGAGGGGGTGGGCAAGATGGGCTGACAGGGAAGTTTCTGTGAGAGGGGTGATCTGGGCCATGGGCAGAGAGCTCACTCTAGCCTTGGCTGGGTTTGCACCATGCGGAAATCTGAAGAGGTTTGAAGTTGTGTATTACTGCAGTTTCCCTGCTGGGACTCCATGCTGAAGTGAGGAGATACAGGTGAGGGTGAGGGGCAGTGCCATTTTGGCAGAGGTTTGCAGTGCATTTTGATTGCTGTATCAGGACTTGGGGATATGTGACTGGCACCGTTCGGATCTGTGTTTGAGTTGAGCATCACCATCACTCTTCAGCAGTCTGGGTGAGACGAGTGCCTCCTGCATTAGGAGGCACTGAGATGCTGTGGTGTGCCTGACCCATTGCCCAGGAAGAAAATGTGAAAGGCAGGGAAGTCACCATGACGTCTAGAAAAATTAAGGGGATATTGGAAGACTGGGAGTTGTGTCTATAAGAATAGCCACAGTGTCTTACTGTCCTGTCTCCACCTATAAGCAGATGCCTATGGAGTAGTATGTGCAAGCATAGACAATACTTTGCTTTCCCAGTGTCAATTGTTTTTTCCTGTTTTAGGACCTTTGAAGAAGTGGCCTTGTACTTAATAACCATCAGCATGTCCTTGTATCCTGGTCTCATCCATTCTTCTCTTGAAAAACTTTAAGCAACTACAGTGTCCTTTGGCAATGACTTCCCCAGCTCTGCTGCTCATGGTGTGAAGAACAGCACCCTGTTCACATATTCTCCTTTTGTTTTTATTCTAGGGATAGAGGGCTGGTTGTTTTGAGGTAGGTGGGGAAGGGTTTATATAGAGCATGAATTTGCCTCTTAATCTATGTTGAGATCTTCTGAGAAGGTCAGAGTGTCCAGTCTGACCACCTCTGCGCAGATAGCTTTGATCCATCACTGGATCTAGACCCAATAAATAAACTTCAGTGAATGTAGGCTGGCTCTTTGCAGCCAAGCATTTCTTCACTGTATTTCTTACCAGTGGTTTGTACTACGCAGAGCTTTCCACTGTTCATGACCTCTCATTACTTTCAATTAAAAAGACATCTTGATATGTTGGCCTGGTTGCAGACAAAAAAAAGACTGACACAATTTCTACGTCTTCCCTTACAGTTCTGTAAAAACTCGTTTTTATAGAAGATACAAAGATGTAGTGTGGATGTTGTATTTAATGCTATCTACAGACTTTTGATAGGTTTTTGTAATGCACCAATATTCTCCTGCACAATTAATTTTTAGAACAAAATTCACTTGTGGTTGGATGTTTCTAAAGATGATATGGGGAGCAGTAGTTAAAAGGAAAGATGTCATTGATGGGGAAAGACATACTGAGCATAGAAAACCTGTCTATTTTTGCTGACCAATCTTCTGCCTTAGAGTAGCTGTTGTAGAGGTTTGCTGTGCGTAAAACAAAGTTAAACATGGCTTTAACGCAAAGTTTATTTTCCTTGAAGCAATTATAAAAAACCCACAGTGGTAAGGCATTTTATTTGTTATTTGATGTTTTTCAGCACAGTAGAGTGTCATTTAATCTAAGCAACTGAAAATCATTTTAGGCTTAACAACATGTTGAGACAAATGATAAAGTATTTTAAAGCCTCATTTTACTGAAGAATAACTGTCGATAACAAAGATATTAAAAAAGCTTTCTGAGAGGCACAACAGAAATTTAGCTTACAATATTGTTAATAAGTTGGGATTTTTGGTTATATACAGTTTTGAACTGATGGTTTCACTGAAACGTCAAAAATACAATGAAGATCAGATAACACTGAAGACACTGGCAGGGTTTTTTTTCTGTTTTCTTTTGTTACCATTCCTTTTCTAGCCTGGCATTTCAAATATGAATTATGCTTTGCTGTCCCTATTCTTTGTTGTTTTCTATACTCACTATGATACATATATATCATAGTTAATTTAATTTTAAGTTTTAATGTCTCATAACTCTTAATACAGTGTTCATGTTATTAGTTTCTCCAAGAAAAAAAGTGAAAATAAATTGATTCATTGAGTTATGTAGACACCAAATTCAGACCTGAAATAAATGTTTGTTGCTCATTGCACCAGGCCTGCGCTGGGACCTATAATGTGCTTTTTGTACTGCTTGGTACTTTGCTATGCTAATGTGTATTTGTAACTTTTTTTACTGTTGTGTTAAATAACTATTTATGTACATATCTGAAAGAATTCCCTGGTTTTGGGTCACCCTACAGCTGTTGGCTAAGGTGTTCTGGTTCATAACTGATGTTGTCTGGAAAAGTTGTCATGGTACATCATTGTGTCCAAATAATAGTCTGCCTTGTCAGGCAAAAACATATGGAAATGTCCACACTTTCAAAAATAGTTTAAGAAATAAGTATAAATGCTGGCACATTTTATCCTATACGTTTCTTCAGTTTCCACTGTGCTCTCTAGAGTTTCTCTCCAATTCATGGTTTTCCTTGGTCCTACATTCAACAGAAGTTTTTCCACATCCTTCCTTTAGCATTGCTTATGCTCACTAATTAAAATGTTCTGTTATGTTGGTTTTATTCATAGCAAGTAATCCTTATTACCAGGCTAAAAGTTGGCATACATTTTACGATGACTGCTTTATCTCTGTAGCTGGTGAACCTTTCACCATGTTGATTTAGCCCAAGTTAAATTTGAGATCACCTCAAGTTTTTGTCTTTTTTTCCACTTCCTTCCATTTTAGAGGGTTTCTTTGGTTTGAACAGCTGTTGCTTCAGTACAGATGATGTAAGCGTAGACTATGTGTTTGTATATAATGTCTGTACACAAGACTGTCCTGTAACACTAATACAATTTTTATATTTTCATTGTCTGGTATAATCATTCACCACTTTTTTACTTCTGTTTTCCCCCTTCCTCCTCTTTTCCTCTCCTAGCCCCTCACCTGGACTTATACACTTTACTCTTTTTTTTTTTTTTTTTCAATTTAGATATCTGAATTTTTTAAAAAACTTTTGTGGTTTTCGTTATTCTGAGACTTACATTTTCTATTAATAGTTCCAAAATGTTCCCAGTTACATTTACTGAATGTCTACACATTGCGACTTTACTTAGATTTATGATAATATGTACTCATGGTTTTGAATTTTTGATCCTTTTTCACAGTTGTCGAAACCAGAACTGTTCTTGTGTCTTTTCATATAACATGACTCTTTTCCCCTCTCCTCTTGCAGTTTCTTGTAATGTATCTGCTTTATTCGAAATTGATCTTGTTTTACAGGTATAATCTCCATTACTTTGATGAAATTATTGATTTATTTTAATATCCTGTCAGTCAGCTCTAAAAATGTTATTACTTTACTGGTTTTTATTTCACTATCAGATCAGGAAAACTAACTAGGAGTATTATGATGTTTTTTTAACACTTCAAAAATCAGTTGTTTTTTTTTTCATAGCAGACACTGCTGGAGATCTTCCGTATCTCTGTGTTGTATTTTGCTGTGGAATTAAATCAGTTCCTTTTTCAAGCCATCTAATTCGTTGGTGGGTTTGGTTTTTTTTTGGTATAAATGAAAATGTCTAATTTCTGCTTCAGTTTTTCAGAATGCTTGATCTTTGTAAATAAAGTGGTAACTGAGTTTTTGTCTCCTCTTTTTGCAAAACGGAGCTGCTTTAATTTTGTATCTTAACTTTGGGAAGCCACAGAGAGAGAAACTGTACAAAAGAGATCTTTTAAAGAAATTGGTATTTGAAAAGTTAGTTATGTTCAATTACAGAAGCATGAAAAACTTTTTTAAAAAAGTTTTGCTGTCTAATACACAGTATGCAATTAAATTCTTCAGAAAATATGAGAAGACAAGAAGGGGTACACTCTTAACAGGGATGTAGAAAGCTGGGAAAGTTTGCAGGTAGAAATATAGGCTATCCAGAGTTCCAGAATAGTTTTTCAGTTGCATTTATTATTTAACTCACTAAATGCTTCAGTTATTTATCTACATCTTGTTAGGAAAAAAAGTAGAAATGCGATACAAAACCTCATCATGTTTTGCTTCTGTAAGGCAGTATCCATGATGTGATGGTTTGGTTGTTGGTGAACTTTCTGGCATGTTTGGGCCGTGGATGGGCTTGGACCGGAGTTGTCTGATCATTTCCTCGTCCTTTTCTACCCCTCTCCGTGTGTCCTTTGCTTCCTCCTGTCTTACCCAGCACCGTAGGCTCTTTGGGGCTTACACACACACTCTGTGCTCTGCTCACTGTTTTCTCAGCTTAACAATTTTTGAAACATAATTTGCCTTCCCAGCTGTTATGGTTAGCGATCATCAATGATTTAAAATGGTGGTAGGAGTATAGCTTCACCAGGTATACTCAGCATTTAGCTGTGGCTTCCCAGAACTGACCCGCGGATGAATCCCAGCTCTCTCTTCTGAGAAGTGATTTGGCAGTGCCTGGGGCTCTCAGCATCGTGTGAGTCAGGCTGGGCATCCACCACCAGAACCTGCCCTCGCTCCCTTGTGAGGACATCGTGGGACTGTGGGCAAAGAGCCCACCAGAAATGCAGCTGTTGGGAGTGGGCCGTGTGATTTTTCTAGGCATAATGTGTCACTAGGTCTTGGAGCTCTCCCTGGGTGGCTTGCAAAGGGTCGCGCAGCTGTAGTGGATGCAGGAATGGAGCTCAGCTCTGTGTCAGCTGGAGAATCTTACTCATTTGCCTCTAACGTACAGAAGTAAGAGAACATTAAAACAAGCTTCAGGAATTCGAGAGAGGAGGATGAAACAAATCCAGGCTGATTGGTATAGGAGCAGTATGTCTTGAGAGAGAGAGATGAGATGCAGGAAGGAAGTAAAAGATGCATAAATGAGAGAGGAGGATTGGGCAAGCGTTGTGGAGTCAGAATGGACAAAAAGTGACAGATCTTAGAGACCACCAAGGCTGGAGCAGCCAGTGGCATTTGAATTGCACCTCAGAAGCTCAGTATCTTTCATTTGGAGGGCAATGCATTAGTAAAACAGTTGTAAAAGAAAAATAAGCACATACTTTGTGTGCGTTGAGTGAGAAGCCTGCATTTGAGGTGGCACTGTACCATGTCTAGAGTTGCCTGGAAGCTGCCGTGCGCCAGATTTGGGGCTGAATAATGACAATGTGGGCTTATGTTGGAAGCAGAAATGCAGAAATATATCCACAGTCTACATATTTCAGCAAATGTATGACTGGAGGAAAGATACCGTTTTTTCCAAGGTCTTACAGTAGAATAAGATTTTGTTGTTTATGATGTGTAGCAGTAGTTTCAATCTAAATGGTACCAGGATGGCTCACAGTATATCTACCAAACTTGCAAGAAAGTAAATAAACTGTTCACTCCGACTGTCAGCAGTATGACAGATAGCTGAGCTGTTCTGGGACGTTACTCCTAAAAATTGCATTTCCTGGTGTTTTTTGTAACTAGAAGATTTGTTTCTATAATCAATCCTTAGTGCTTAAAAATTAACTGTTCAGCTGTGTAGTTATTTTAAGGTAAGCACAGACTTTTGGGGAAGCTCCCTAAATGACCTCAGACAGACCTCTTACATAATTTTTATGGGGATGCTGTTAAGAGTTGTGTTTCCACTTACAAGTCCCAGGTCCTAACACTTACAAGTTTTCCAAAATGAGAATTAAAAGTGAAACATCCCTAAAGAAAAGAAATGCCAACTTGCAGCATTTTCATTAGTAATTATTTAGTATTTTATAATGGAGTAGTGTCTAAAGTCATGAACAGCTGGAGATGTCTAAGGCTTAAAGACTCTACTGAGGAAAGAAATAGCAGAAACTCTCAAGACAGTTGGTTACCTAAAGGCTCCAAAAGGCTGCTCTGTACTTGGTGGAGGAGTCATCCACAGTGTGGTTCTTCAGTTTTGCTAGAGTAATGTTTTCTAACTGAATATATTCCATCATGAAATCCCCAGTCAGATATAATTGTTAACTTATCCTTTCCCCATTTTACCTTTGCAAAAAAATGAGAAATGCCCTGCTACCTAAGGCATGCTGGGCACAGCGGCAGGGCTACTGCAACCTGTGCGATGCTTTTCTCCTCCATCATCTCCATGTCTCAAGAGAGATCAAAGGGCACAATTCCTTTTCAATGGCTGTAGTAGAAGATATTTATTTCTTGGCGTTGATACTACGAAAGGTATTTTTGTCTCTGCGGGCTGGTTTCAGATTCACTATCATGATGAATGAAGGAGCAGAGGATAACTTTAGAGAACAGGTCTGTGCAGTGTGAGATGGGATGGTTTGAGGGAGAAAAAGAGATGAGAAAAGAGTGCATTTCCGAGCTCAGTGAACAGAAGAGGAGAGAAGTAGGAAGAAATAAAATGGGAAATGCTTTCACATTTCATTCACATTCACATATGAATTCACATAGGAAAAGATGTGGCATGAAAGGAAAGGAAGCGTGCAGGGGGAAGACAGGAAGAAAGTAATAAGACACAAGAAATTTTTCATTATAAAAAGAAAAAATGAAATCAGTTGCTGATGAGTGTAACTGCCATGCTACACTTAAACATAGGGTCTTGAACTGAGAAGAATACAGGTTAGGAGTTCTAAATTTTATATTTTATTATTATTATTATTATTTTGTTCAAACAAATAAATTATTTGACAGAAATTAAAAGCTTCTTTCAGGCTGAGGCTTATGTGCCAGTTTTCACCACAACCACTTTTTAGAGTTGGTTTATAATCTCCTGGAAATAGATAAAAATGGAAATGCTGATACAGCCTAGAGTGTGGTAATGAGAATATGCCTGAAAAATAAATGAAAGGTTTTATTGCACTTCATCTTAGGATCTTAGCCTATCATGCTTGTTTGTTGAATAACCATTTCCCATTCATATCTGTTCTCTTCTTCTCTCCTCTTCGTCTGTTTCCTCACTCTTCCTCCCAGCTTGAGAGGACTTAACCAGCACTGCAGGCTTCTATTTCATATGAGCATCCTCCACTGTACTTCACTATAATGGCGAAAGTGCTGCAGTTCCCAGGCTAATTGCTCTTTAGCTGTCATGTAGGTCATCACCTCATCGTTCGCTTTGTCTTCTGTCCAAAGAGCTGAAAACCGCACATTGCTGTGCCGTGGCCTTCCAGTGGCTGTTGAAGGTTTGTCACAAATCAGTGTCATCTTTCTGCACCTGCAGCAGGGCTTTTTGCTCTTTGCCAGGCATAAACAGCAGGTGGTCCCCTTATAGGAATATTTTATGTAAGCAAAGCTTTTCTATGTTGAGCTTTGCTCCTGCCTGATAAATCCAAGTTCGGGCAGTAGGCAGCAGCTCCTCTAACCTTTCTGCTGGGAAGGGTCCTCAGAAACGCACCTTGGTGGGACAGCTTTCTGCAACTGCTGAAGAGTGAAAATTGTTGCTTAGCTCAAATGAAAGAGAGCTTTGTATATGTTGGGCACTAGAGCTCAGCTGAATCAGGGCATGTATAATTGAATATATTCTTTTTCTTTTATTTCGAGCGCTTTCTCACTTGAGAGGAAACTGCGTCTCTTGTCCCTTATTCAGCAGTCTGAGTGTTTCAGTGTCACGTACTCCTGAATGAAAGAACTGAAACAATACAGAATTTCCTATTTTAACTGTCTTTTATGAAAATTACTGGAGAGTGGTGTTAGACCAACACTTTCCTGCCACTAGAAGGATGAGGTTTACTTCACCACGGTGGCATGGCTCCAGCAGCACGGGCTGTGTGTGCGCAAGGCTGCCGGGTCAGTTCTTCCATCGCTCACATCAATTTCACACAGCTCTAGCTCCACTCACTACAGTTTTCCTGATTCTCATTAGCGTCTACAGAAAGGCGGTTTTCACATGATGTTGGTGCTGATTTAATAGCAAAGGTAACACTGTGCTCAACCTGTGACATTGCATTTAAAACATGGATGCTGTTTCTGTTGCCGTCTCGATGCAGTGCTGGGTTTGTGCAGACAGACCCTGGATGCAGCCCTCGGGGCCCTTCCAGAAGCACACAGACATCTGCAGAAATGCCTGGTCAGGGAAGTGGATGATGTGCTGATTCGCAGCTTATGGCTGCCCATCCCCTCCCTGCTCCCTGTGGGAAGGCAGCGGTGTTGCCACCACTGCCCTTCCCTGGTGAGGAATTGCTCCCGCTCTGGAATGGCTGGCTGCAGCCAGCTCCAGGGAAAAAGAGCAGCTCTCAGCATTCCTACCCACTGAGGTGTCTTTGTGACATTGCCACAGAATGTCTTAATAACTGAGCAAGGTACAGTGTGTGAGTTTACATGCCCAGCTATAATGTTGTTTTTTTTTTTTTAAACAAAATCAGAGTTTATGGTAAGATACAATCTACCACCACTGAAAAGCTTTTTACTTGAGGAGAAAGAATATTGGGGTGGGAAGGAGAGAAATGGAGGGGAGGAGCTCACATGGTCAGTGCTCGGGAGTTTCCTAGAAAGGAAACCAAAAGTGTGGGCAAGAATGAAGCAGAAGAGGCTAAAGGTGTAGGTGATTTCAAGTCAAGAGCATCTGTTTGAATTTACTTCAGAGTACTGAAGAAATTAGCTAAAACAATTTTTTAATCATTAGTGCTGTATTTCTTAAGACCTCATGGAGGGAGAGAGAGGGTCTGCAAGGACTAGTGATGGATAGAGATGGATGAGGTCTCTAACAGGGAAAGAGAAGTTATTGATAATTATAGACCAGGTATTTAAAAAAACCTCATAATAAATTATTAAATAATTTGCAAGTACTTGGTGAGTAGCGAGGGAATACCCAAATGGATTTGTCAAGAACAAATTATGTAGAGCTAGTCCGATTTCCGACGTTGACAGAGTAACTGGCAGAAAGGCTAAGAAAGAAATATTAGACATGATTCATTCTGACTTCAGTAAGGCTTTTTGACACTATTTAACTTGACATTGTACTATGTAAACCAGAGAAGTAGTCTAAATGAGGTCTCTATAATAAAGTGACTTCTGCAGTGGTTGAAAGGCTGCAGCAGAGGTTTGGCTTTCAATGACTTGGTAATATAAGTGATGGGAGTCAGTTTTCTGAAGAGCTTTGTCATGTGCCTTGTTCTCTTCAATATTTATTTTATTATTTGCATAATGAATTTGATAATACTTATGAAAATTGTGGATGACACTCAACTGGAAGGGGTTATGAATGTTTTGAAGACAGGACAGGATCAGACTTTAAAATATTCTGGATAAATTAGGATAAGGGTCTGAAATGAGTAAGATAGTATTCAGTTAAGTGTGGAAGCCACAGCTGGGAAGGAAAAATCAAATGTACAAATGTAAAACAGGAAGCAATAAGCTAAGCAGCTGTGCTGCAGAGTGAAATTGGTGTTCGTTTTTAGTGGATGACAAATTGAGCAGCTTAGTGGTGTGATGCCATTGCAAAGAGGATGGGTCTTGCTGAGTTGTATAAAGACTGTATGCCCCAGGTGAAGCCGTTGTGGATTCTGTCTCTGACATATGGGTACCCCACTAGGAAAGAGGTTAGCAAACTGAATGCAGGAGCAGGAAGGAGGATTGTTTTAGAAAATGTGATGTGAGACAGGGCTGAATGAATTACTCTTTTTTACTTGAATTTAGGAATTCTCTCTTTTTTCTGGACTTCTCAGTTCACCAAACATTCAATACTCAAATCAAATAATGCAGCATTTCCAGATCCATCGGACCAGATCCGAGCAGAATTAGCACTGTTTGAAGCGAAAAAGTGTGAAGTTGAGGAAAACAAAAAATACTTCAAAGAGCTGTACAATTCATGGCAAAACTTTAAAGAGCTTTGTGGTTTGACTATTTTCTCTAGCAAGGGAATTTAAATTCTTAATTCAACCCTGCTACTCCTACTACTTCTCCCCTGCGGGAATTAATAGCACTGCACATAACCTTACTAGAATGGTTTTGTTTGGAAGGGTCCTTGAAGATCATCCAGTTCCAACCCCCCTGCCACCGGCAGGGACACCTCACAGTAGACCAGGTTGCTCAAAGCCTCATCCAGCCTGGCTTTGAACACCTTCAGGGATGGGGCATCCACAGCTTCTCTGGGCAACCTGTTCCAGTGTCTCACTACCCTCACAGTGAAAAATTTCTTCCTAATATCTCATCTAAATCTACTCTCTTTCAGCTTAAAACTGTTACCGCTCCTCCTATCGCTGCCCTCCTTGATAAAGAGTGTTACCCCACCTCTGCTGTAGCCTCCTTTAAGTACTGGAAGGCTGCTATAAGGTCTCCCCAGAGACTTCTCCAGGTTGAATAACCCCAACTGTCTCAGCTTGTCTTTATATGGGAGGTGCTCCCGCCCTCTGACTGTCTTCGTGGCCCTCCTCTGGACTCACTCTAACAGGTCTTTCCTGTGCTGAGGACCCCAGAGCCAGATGCAGTACTCCAGGTAGGGTCTCACAAGAGCGGAGTAGAGGGGGAGAATCACCTCCCTTAACCTCCTGGTCACGCTTCTTTTGATGCAGCCCAGGACACAATTGTCTTTCAGGGCTGTAAGTGCGCACTGCCGGCTCATGTTGAGCTTTTCATCAACCAGCACACCCAAGTCTTTTTCCTCAGGGCTGCTCTCACTCCATTCTCCTCTCTGCATTTGTGCTTGGTATTGCTTCAGCCCATTGCAGGACCTTGCACTTGGCCTTGTTTAACTTCATGAAGTTTGCATGGGCCCACCTCTCAAGCTTGTCAGGGTCCCTCTAGATGGCATCACTTCCCTCCAGCGTGTCGACTGCACTTCTGCTCCCCTTGCAGAGGAGCCTGTCCTAGCCTTTGCCTTGCCAGTTACACTCCTTTCAGACACCTATTTCTTTCCAACCCCTCTTTGAGTATTTTTCCCCCTTCTCATAGACCTGGGCATCACCAGCCAGAGCCATGGGCTACAGCTATGAGCGTAAGGTAAGCAAACTGCCAGCTTCATCACTGGTCAGCTTCTCAGGTCGTCTCTGTTGCTGTAGGGCCTGATGGTGCCCAGTGGAATTTTTAAAAACAGAATGAGAGTCTATGTACCATGTAATATCTAGGCAGACCTTCCCCCGGTATTCCAGTGCTACGTGCTAACAGTGTTTTTCTCTCCATCCTAGCCTGGGAGAGCTGTGCAAGCCTCTGACTGCAGAGGGGTTGAGCATCATTTCATGTGCCCTGCAGTCTTACTACAAACTGTATGGGACAGGAGGGAAAGGGGAAAGCCTGATGCCTGCACCTAGAAAACATAGGAAATTATCATATTTGAAACAAAAATGGAGAAACAATAAACACAGATTCCCTGTGGTGTCATTTTATAGTCCATTTCAGAATACAAGCTTGTATTAAATATAATTTGACCAATATATTCTGCTGCTTAAGCTGCCCTCGAGATACTCGCTGTTTACCAATGTAGTTTCTTATAGCTAATGGTAATGCAGGTGGTTTTTTAAAAGAACCCCGTAGCATTTGACAGAATTTTCTTTTTCACTCATAGATAAGACTTCATCAGGTTATCATCTGCAAAGTTGTAGTCCCATTTTCATATGAACTAATTGTCTGAATCTAAGCCTTTATCCCCAGTATTTAACAAGAAGGGTCTGTCCCTCATCTTTGGTTATAGCTGAACTGAAGATGATGTAGATGAGAGCCATCCACTATACAGAGCGAATACTTTGTGTTATGGGATTTCTTATGATTCTTTGATGCAGAAGGAGCCAAGTCAAGTAGAGGTTCTGGTGAAGGTCGTGGTGGTTTAGGACTGCTGTCTTTTAATCTTAAAGGTGAGACTTTCATGGAAATTCTTACCTTAGAAGTCTCCTTCTGTCTTCTGCCAGGCAGCCAGTCTGCTGCTGCTCTGTTTCTCCAGAGGATGTATTAGTATACTTTGAAGGTGAGTGATTTTGGTGTGATCACCTTTGGCTTTCTCTGCATTCTCTGGGGCGAGGCTGGGGCTCTGAGCCCACCTCAGTGGAGTCTTGGCAGAGATGCTCAACTTTTCCTCCTGAGGCTGTTCCAGTACTAGCAGATAGGAAATGTAAACCTTGAACTTTCAAACTCCAGTTCCTGGGGAGTACTTGTGCAGGGAAGGTCAAGCTGATGGACTGTCAGCTTTAGTCAGTCCCACAGGGAACAGTCTGGCCTGAAATGTTGAAAGTTCACTGTGTGCTGCCCTTGCACAGCTTTTTTTTTTTTTTTTAATGCCAGAGTTTCTTCTGTATATAACTGTCTGTTTGAAAAGATAAGTGAACTACTTTCAAGTCCTTGTAGCCAAATTGGCTACATCCCAGGGATTGTCTTGACGTGTTTGTGGAGTTTGCTTTTAATCACCATTTTATATCATCGTCTCTTAAATTTACACTTGGACTTAGACTCTAGGCTGTAGTCTACAAGTGTTGCTTTCAGGGCTAGTCCTTGCATACCTGTGAAAGGTGACAGCTTTTGCTCTGTGTGTTTTTTAATTAATAATGTAACCTAGAAAAGTTTCTGCTTAACAGTTTACCTCCTTGAACTAAACCTAAATTAGGGATGTTTCTTGGATCTTGGATGATCTCACCTCCACCTTCAGCCTCAGCTCTGTTCCCAGTCCCCAGATTGCCTTTCTCTATTCACTTAAAATCCTCCCTTTGCCTGGGGGTGCTCACAGAGCCCGCAGAGGTTTCACAGTGCTGATGTCTCAAAATAGAAATGGTTTATCTTCTTTTTGAGCAAGTGGAATTTTCAAATCCTTATAAAGCTGTGTGAAAAATCACTTTGTATCCTTAGTAAAAAGGGCAAAGCAGGGTTAATAATTTTGTTAGAGAGGATGGATTTCTTATGTTCTTTGACAGGAATAGAAAGAGGAAGGGAATTTTGGTATAGTGTGCCATTCTTCTGGTTTTAAAATCAATATTTGCATCTCTTCTCTTTCCCCTGAACTACTCAGACTTAATTACATTCTTCAATTAGGAACATAGGATTTATTTGCATTATCAGTTATAATTAAAAAAAAATCCATGGTAATTACTGCCTAATATGCATTATCATTATATGTAAACGCCGAACTCTTTCAGGCAGCTTTATGGAGTCAATTACAAAAATGATCTACTTAAGATTAAATTCTTCAGACTTGTTCAGTTCCACAAACATGAATCATTTTAGCACTATATTTCTTGGATTTAAAAGATGGCTGATCTTGATGAGACAAATTGTCATTTATAGTGCATGTTCTGTTTTCCCCACACTTTGGTTTTCATCACTCCTGTGTGTTCCTTCCGCAAAGCTGCAGTGACATTTTGATGTAGAGATTTTATTGATGTGAGAAGATTAACATTTACTAGGACCACAACCTAAATTATTTTATGCTGCACAGAGATGTCATCTGTAATAAAAAGTACATTTTTGAAATCATAAACATATATGTAGTCAGCTTCCTTTTTGAATGATTTAAGTATCCTCGAGTTTCAGAGTCACTGTTACACAAAGATGTTCTCTTGGTGAGGGTGAGATGTTAATTAAAACTGCAGGCAGGACTGGTACAGTGCTGATGGCTGGAGCATGCTGCCCTCTGCCTACAGAATTTAAGAAATGTATTTTGCTCCTCTGTATCTTCAGCTTTTAACCTGTATCAGTGCAAAACTTGCATGCAATTACCTTGGTGTGTCTTAGGAATTCCCTCTCATTGTACAAGTCGCCTTAAAACATGTTTTAAAATCCCTGCTTTTAAGACAATTCGGGTTGTTACCCTATTGCTGTGGCTGTAATGAAATATTACAGCCATGCTTTCTGTGAGCAGAACCATATTTTGGTTGTGATAAATCAGAGTTTCCCTTACTCACTTGTAGCATCTGTCTGTGTAGAAATTCAGGAGCCCTTTGTACTTTCTGAAAGAAATTTGAAAATAACCTCAGCATTGTGGCCAATACTCCCTTTTTCTCAAAAAAGCAGCTTCATGCTTGTAGAAGCCATTCTTGATAATGCATGAGTGCCATGTTTGACTAAACAATCAGCATGCCAGCACTTCAGCTTTTTATTTTATATATAAAGACTTCTGGGATAGCAGGCATTGTATAAAATATAGTTCTTTCCTAATTTTTCTGATAAAGGCCTTTATGAAGCAGCACACAGTGTTCAGAGAGTTTCAATAAAAATTGTGTATTTCTGTAACTAAAGTAGCAAAAAACCCAAGACAATGTTTTTATGATCATTAAAATGGTGGTTGAAGTGTTAGGCTCATGATTTGAAGAATTTGATAATATTTACATCTGGATACCATTTCCACTGTGTGTGCAGATCACAAAGCGTACAGATGAATGTCTGTTCATGTATGAGGGACATGATATAAACATTGTGGAATTAGTAGTTTTGTTGTGTGTTTGTGGTCATACTAGAGGGTCGTGGAGCTGTGTGTATATGCTTGGCATATAAAATATTTTTTTTGGGAAACAGCGCTTTAAAACAATTACTGAAAATAGCCATTAAATCTATTTCTTTATCATCTTAATTACCATGTTCCTATGTATCTCTGTTGTTACCTCAAAATGTATCTTATAATATATGGAATCTTGTAGGACTCTCTTAAATAGGTCTAGCTCCTGGACTCCTATGATTACACAGAGTCTCTTTTTTACTTGAAAAGATGATTTTCTGTCCTCCCTCCAAAAGTGAAATATCCCACTACATCCTCAAAACCCAAAAGAAGAAAAGCCTTTTGGGATGGGGGCTTTGTCCCAGCAGCATGGCAGCACACATGTAGCTATGTAGTTGTAGTCATGGTCCCAACTCAACATCTGTTTAACAGAGGCTTGTGTCCCTGGTAGGGAGTGGAATGCTTCTAGACATGGTGTTTTGATGGTGATGCCAGATAGCTAAAGGATTTGGTGTTTCACAAGGTCTTGGGTACTCGGCCAGCCTGTGTGTTTTCAGACATGGTTGTTGGCCATCCTCATAGAGTGAAGCCAAAACACACAACCTGTTGGGACGAAGCAAGATATTGCTCTGTTTGACGTACTTTGCAATGCCTTCAGTTGGTGAATTGTTACAACTCTCAGCCCCCCGGATGACATGTCTTTGGAAATCTGGTTTAATGGTCACGCTTGTGGGAACACCTCTTTACAAGAAGACATCACACGTTTACATTCCCACACATGCACAAACAGCTTTTCTGGCCCACCCACACTTTGTTTGAAGTATAAGGAGGCTGCAGTCTTTAGACTGTGGAAGTTTGATTTATTTTTGCTTGAGAAACTTATGGGGTCCTCTTTATTTTGTACATTTGTCTCGTAGCAGCTGGGTGCTGCATGGGTTTGATAAGGGGACTCGGGGTTGTGGGGCCCCCCCTCGGACAACAGTAGCTTGTAGGAGTCTCCTCTGAAGGGTCCCTGTCCTTTCTGTTTTCTGACTGCTGTCTGTGCCACTTTCCCTGTAGTACTGTTGGCATAATGGGATGTGGTTGTGTCGCTGGAGACCCTGGTAGGGCACCTCAGTGACCAGGTCTCTGCTTTCCTGTGGGCTGCGCTTCATGGTGTTAGTGGCCGAGCGCTGAGGATGAGAGGGGATGGAAAACATTAAAAGAGGCTTTTATGCCTATAATGTGCTTGTTCAGCTTACCTCCCCAAATTTTTCTAAATTTGTCTATAATGAGGTTTTATTCAATGTTTACATTTATGGAAGTAACAAGAGTGTTATTTTAGAGTAATACAATGTTTCCATGAATTGTTATGTCAGCCACAAAAAAACCCCAAAAAGCAAAAAACCAAAACCCAAATCCATAGATCAACAATTCACAGGTTTGAAATGAGAGGCAGGTTGCGAGAATTTTTTTGTTAGAGTGAAGACAGAGGAAGTAACGGGCCTGTCTCTAATTCATCTAGCCAAATACAGAGCAGGCTGGTCATCTCTCTCAGGTCATCTCGGCTGGTGTCTTTCATCAAAGTAAAGGCAGGCAGATGGTAAGGGTGCTGCAGCTTTGCAGCTCTTCAGGCTCACTCATGCATAGCCAGCCTCTTACCTTTCAAAATAAAATGCATGTAGTGGTTTTCTTTTTTAGAAAATTCCATAAATATTTTAAATGAAATCTTGCATTATTTATTTAAGGCTGGTTTTAATAGGAGAATCTGAAAGTTTGCATGGAGCAAAGAGCAAATAGTTTAATTTCCATGAACATTACTGTGAAAAGTACAATTCAGATGAATACTGGACACTTATTTGAGGCTTATCAGGAATTTGCTAGGAAGCTGCGTAGATTCTAAGTTATCTTTGTGGCAAACGTGTATTGAAAAGAAGCTGATCACAAGCACTGAGTAAGATTTGGCTCAATGTGCGGCAGTCCTGGATAGCCTTTTGGAGTGACTCTCTGCTTTTATGTCTTCCCTGCCCTGCTTTTCAAAGTGGCCGAACAAGACTAAGGCTGTCATTTTGTAGGTTTGGTCTAAAGTTATAAAGCCAGCAAAAATGCAGGTTTTTTTGGAAGAGGAAAGTGGCGACTCTTGCCAGTAGAGGGAGTCGATGGACACTGATTTGGGACTTACCAGCGGTGCACGAGGAGTGCTTGTGTTTGTGGGTCCAGGTATGTAGGTGCTCTGCTATGTGTGCATACATACACATAATTTCTGTATGCTGCAAAAAATGTATTTGCTATTGAGAAAATCCTGATAGGGATTTATGGTTATGGACTAAAAAAAAGATGAGTAAATACATCAGTGTTATCACGTTTCACTTTTAAATAAAAGGGGGAGAGAGTTTGAATAATGATCACCTTGTTGCAGATATGTCAGGCAAGATGACAGTTTTAACTGGTTTGCTGTAATTTTGGTAATATCTAAGGATTTAGCAAAATAAGGTTTATTTTCTTTGTTACTTAATTCTGTTCACAGAAAATCTTTTTTAAACCATGCAAAATACTCCAATTAAAAAAAAAAAAACAAGCACCAAAAACTTGTTTGTCCTGGTTTTTAAAAGAACATTGTCAGTGAGCCCTGATGCCAAACTCCTAGTCATTCAAATTGCCTTTTCTAATATTTGCGACAATTTTTTTCTCCCTGGAAGTATTTGCAAACTTATTGGGCAGCAGTTATTAATAAGTGTTTTCCAAGTCCTAAATGCTTGTAGTTCTGCCACTGAAAACGACCTCTCTTGGTGCTGCAATAGGTAAGGCAGAATGACAGGTCATAACATTTAGGGGCAAAAGCTTGTTCTCGCTGTCGAAGGAGGGTCTGGAGTTTCGGCTGGGGGAGTGGAGGGCAAGAGCAGGCTGCAGGGGTAGGGCATGGTGTGGGGTTGCCGGCTCTTCTTAACCCACCCTAGAGACTCCGGTGGGAATATGAAGGGGGTGGCAGTGAGCTGGCCGGTCCCAGCGGTAGGATTCTTGTTGTCCTGCCACCAGCTTGCCTTGGTGGCAGGGGGCTGGAGGCAGCTCTGTTCCCTGGCTCTGAAGCTCTGGTAGGAGGGAAAGGCCAGAAGGAAAGTTGGGTCTCTGATGGTTTTTTTCACACTTTTTAGGACTTGAGACATCTTGGGGCATGTGTGTGTGAGCAGATATGTTCCTGGAAACATCTACAAAGGAGGGCATCCCCAGGCAGAGGAAGAGCCGCTGCACCCTGCGGTACCGTCTTTGTGTTGTGCCTCCCAGACTGTGAGCTGGCCCTGAGGCAGGTTTCAGACAGAGGTTGCTCAGTACATTAGGAGGTGTGCTGGCCAAAGCAGAAGACTAAATCCTGGGACCCAGGAACTTCTGTCACATCTTACTCATTCCTAATGCCTACATTGAGCATCTCTTGCTCCTCCGAAGTGGAAGATCTTTCTCAGATTGAACAGTGGAGGGAGACTGTTGCTCCCTGTCTGCTGGGCAGATCTGGCCTTAAACTCACAGATACCGTCACCCCAACCCCACCTTCTGATCAAGAGAGAAGTGTGGTTGTCTTAGGACTGAAAGGCTTCTATTGTCCAACATTTGTGACTTTTTCTCCTGGGGTTTCAGAGGGGTTTTTTTGTGTTTTATTTTTTGAAGTGTTTGTGAACAAACGGTCTCATTTCAAAAAGAACCCCTAAAATCTGCCTTAGCATAAGTAAAACAGTCTTCATTACATTTTATCAGAAAATATTCCTGCTTATCTTTATGTAATTCAAACCAATGCGAGGGGGGAGTTGTGTGTGTGTTGGCCACTCGTTTGTCTCTCAGTCACTGCTCTGGCACGTGTCACTTCAAACCCAGGAGTGCCGTGTCATACGCCTGCAGGAAGTAAAACACAACCTTGTCACAGGCCTTGGAGCTGGGGTAAGGAATCTGTCCTGTGGAGGCAGTGGGCCAGTCTGTGGTAGGAGAGGAGCAGTGTGCTGGCAGTGTCAGAGCTGCCTCCGGGGCAGTTTTTGAAAGCTGGTTCATGCTTAGAGAGGATTTGAAGCATTTCCAGCCTTCTCTGTTTCCTTTTCCAAACATGGAACAATCTTTGGTTTTCAGTCTTGTGTTCCCAATAAATACTTGGAGCAGAAACATCCAGGTGCATTTTCCTCCAGTGGTCCTTCAGCAAACTGAATGTGGGGAGGAGAGAGAGGCTTCACCATGGAGGAGGAGAGCTGTGTTTGAGCAACGTCAAAAAGATGCTGAGAAAAGAGCACTGTAGAAACCTGACTGAACTTAACACTAATAGATGTTGTCCCACAGTTGTTTGTGATGCATGAAATAAAACACAGCTGCCTTCCCCAAAAGCTTGGCTCTTGCACCCTGCACAGAGTGAAGGAAGCTTCTTCACCATCAGGGATTTTTGTTTGTGGCAGGCTCACTAAGGCTCTGATATTGAGTATATGTACTCTAGCTTATCGAGAGCTAGAGCTATGGAGGAAAACTTCTTCTTAATCTCTTAAGAAATTAAACCCTTCTTTTATGATACTTGTTTAATAATCTAGTGTAGCAGAGGAGCATGGGAAATAGCTCTTAACCATGAAAATTGACTTGGAAAAGTTGCTGTGAAGAAGATTTATGTGGTGACAAATTTAACAATCCGCTGAATTGTTTTTTTCTTCTGAGATGTGAACTGTTATATAGCTCTCCAATAGAGACACGGTGTAAAAGACCAAAAAAAAGCATGCTTTAAATTTTAGAAAAAACTTTCTTTGTGGATAAGTTTAAAAAGTAATGGGAGACTTATTTTTGGTACAGTAAAATTTACAAGAGCTACTTTTACATAGCTGTTTTTTTTTAGTTTCGTATTGGGTCTTAAGGAGTTTCTTATTGGTTTGTGTCTGTCTTTTTTTTTCCTTTTTTTTTTTTTTTTTTTTTTTGAAGGAAATGCCACATGGTTCCCAAGCAGCTAGAGAAAGAAGCAGCAATTTTACATCTTGTCACCCATGCCAAGGAGATGTTTTAAATATTTTATGAATAATAGAAAAAAAAGAACACCGATTTAAAAAAACTAAAAAACAAAACACCTCTTCATAGTATCTAAAAATAAACACAAACCAAAGAGAGCAGTTTTCTAAAACACAGTAGCCTTTCGTGAAGTGTATGTGATATGGGTCTTCCGCTTAAAGGTAATTCTTAGATCCTATTGATCAAAGGCATGACCTTTCCTTGTTAATGAAATGATTTATTAGCTTTTTCAGAAGATTACTTCCTGTGTCTTAATGGTGCTCTGTGTCGAGATTTCAAGCAGGCTATTAACGTGCATCTTTCCTTGCGTTGTTACTGTAACTTTTAACTGAGGCTGTCTTTTATTACACTAGTCCTTACTGCCATTTTGCTGTAACTCATTTCCTTGCAATTAGATGTATCCCATTCCTGAAATGCAATTTTCTTTGTGCTGGTAAATGCACAGCACAAGTTTTACCGAAGTCCTTCCATAGGACTTTGGCATTCATTTAAAAAATAAGGATCAGAAACTGGTGCCCCCAAGGCAGGATTTTGCAGTGCTTGGAGCACTTCAGGCAAGTAAACTGGCTGGGGCAGAGCTGGCATGGATTAAAAAGAGGAGAAAATTCTCCACAAGAGGCTGAAGGTGAGTTGTGGGCGTCTGTTGTTCCCACTCATTACTCACCATGCAACCAGTACAACTCAGAAAGAAAAGGGGGAGATAAAGCCCTTTTCTTTGTTGGCAGTGTCCGTCTGTTTGTTGAACGTGATGGAAATGAGCTTGTTGGTCTCAGCATAACATTAAATAGAGAAGAAGCGATGTGATACGAACCATCATTCAAATCCATGGCTAATGGCAGACTGAGCTGCACCCTAGCCATAGCTCGGTGTCTCCCTGCGGGACCTTGTCCTTAGTCCTGCTTGGCATGGGACTGCGCTTGTCGGGTTGGGATGATAGACATGCAAAGGAGCCTCTCCACCAAAGTGCTGTTTTAAATAAAAGATGAACATTTCAACAGTATTTTTGAGTGAACAAAAAGTGGCTTTTTGTTAGTCAGGTGTTGTATAACTATGGTAAATGTACTGTTCCAGTAAAAGCATAATGGAGGTGTGGAAGGATGCACTGTGATATAACTGTATAGCTGTTATTTATTTCCATGCTGAAGCTTAGGGTGCTTAGTTCAGTTGTGATTTGTTTCTGGGCATAAGTTTCCAAGCAGCCTTACACAAAGGGTGTCGAGTTGCCTCTTAATTAGTATTGAACCTTCTGGGAAAGGACTGCTGACTCACTAGATATCTCACTCTGCAACTGCTTTGTCATTTGTCATATGCCACTAAGCAACTTTTAAATATTAGAAACCATCCATCAGTACCTCCCTCAACTGGATCCAAACTGACAGCTTACAAATGAAAGCCTCCCAAAATCAAAGTCAATCTTCTGAGATATTCAGTCCCTTGAAACAAGTGTTTCATGTGGAATAAACTGAATATTAATGACTATGATAAGAAAACGGGCTTTTATAGTTCTCTCTGCCATTTTCTCTTCTTTGTTTCTGCTCAGAGTGAGGGGGTAGTCTTCTCCTGATTTGCAGCTCTCCATGGGGTTGAAATCCAGACTCCACGCAAGCCTTTCAATATTGTCCTACCCCTCTTCCAGCTCCTCTTCGGCTTAAAGAGCTGAAAGAGAGAACAAGGGCCTTTGGGCTCTGGATCCTGTCAAGTACTAGATCCAGAACTACTAATTTTGCATGAGACATCTGTTGTGCTTCTGATTGTCTTGGCGCTGGAGCCTGTTGCATTTCAGCTTTAGTTTGTAAACTCAACCCTTTAAGGGAAAATATCAGTGAGTAAGTTCATACAGGCTTCCAGATGTTATGTCAAAGAGTAGGGCCAGTAGTTCCTTTGGGAGAAAGTGGCAAGAGGAACTTGAATTTACCTCTGCTCAGATCTTAAAGGGATACCTTCAGCAGAGAGTTTGTATCCAGGCTTTATTTAAAAAAGAAAAGGAAAAAAAAAAAAAGAGTGGTGATAGGGAACCCAGATGCTTTATTTAAAGGAGTTTCTATGTTGCAGTTGAAGTTTTTGTGTGTGTGTGTGTGTGTCAGAGCAAGTTAAAACTGAAAGCTCAGGCAAAACAAATACAAACGAAGCACATAAAAAATTATGAAATTGTTGTGGTGTTTAGCTCCTAGTCAGGGTTGAAACCATAACAATTGTTTAGTTTTCCTCTCTACCTTTGGTGATAGGGTATAAATTCAATATTTCCAGCATTCCAAATAGTCCATATAATATCTGCCCCATTATTGTGCAAAAGGCAGGGAGAAGGTTTGTCTACACCTCAGGTGCATGCACATCCCAAATCTGTAAATTTAAAATGTCCAGGAAGAGGCCAGGAGGAATTACAGCAGCACACACCCAGCAGAAGGCTGTTACGTGTGCACCACTTGGAGACTCCCAGAGTGAAGAGTTCTTGGACATCACCTTTTCATAGATTAACGGGCTTATGGAGAAAATTTAGCATCCTTACTGAAGCCTCATGTGAGAATTACATCAGTAGCTGTGTAGGCTTGTCTTCATGTCAGTAAGACGTGAAATGACATAAATGAAACACCTCTTTCAGGAGAATGCTGTGCTTCTCATTAAAAGAAAAAAATCAAGACACTTCTTCCAGTGTGCATCTGGCAGTACTGCAGGAGCCAGCATTCCTGTTGCCAGGATGCAATATCAGCAGAGTTTCTCTGACCTGGAGCTTGACCAGCGATAGTAATTGTTCCTAAACATGGGCTGTCTTGGTTGCATTTCCTCTATGTAGGGCTTCTCCCTCCCAAAGAGTAACTTTACTGCTCACCCAACTCCGAATGTCTGAATTCCCTGTTCACAGCCTGCACCATTAGGGATTTTCCTCTGTGACCTGGAAGGCAAGCCCCAGGTGTGGTAGGCAATGTTGAAATTAAGCAGCTTGAAGCCCCAGTTTTGGCCAAGTAGAGGATGAATCTTTAATGCCTTCTGCTTGAGCTGCATTGCGTTTTCATGCATCAGGGAAAGTGCTGCATTCAATCTTTATTTAGGTTTTCTTATCAGGTATGAAATGAGCTGATGGCAAAATCTGCAGTTATTCTAGACTTTCAAATGATGGAGATAGATGGCTGTAATCTTCTGTCATTTGACATGATTTTTACCCTTACGTTTCTGTGCACCGGCAGAAATTATAGGAATTCAAATGGTAATGAGGTGGCATCCAGATGCACAGCACACACGCGTGTATGCACAAAATATTGATTTAAATGTGTCCTGACAGGCTGGTCAGGCAGCAGTCTGAAGGAAAGGAAACTTGTGAAGTGAAAGAGAAATAATGACAATAATGAAGAGGCAGCACATTGATTTTAATGCGTAGCAGCAGTATGAAGATCTGAGTCTGATGAATCAGAAGAGGGAAGCTTGCGCGGGAGCCCGCTGTGATTTGTTGCATACATTTGTTTCCATTTTTATCCATTAGCAGCACTGTGAGTATTCGGATGCAGCCGAGAGATCGGGGCTGGAGAGCAGGGGGAGGGGAACTTGGGCTGTTAAAGCTTTGATAGGTGGTGAATTTATATCAGCTAGCTTTCTAATTTCCTGTTAAAACGCCTGGGCCCCTTTCCCCTCGCCTTATTTTTAAAATAAATAAATAAATGGCACAGTTACCATCCCGCTTCTGCATTCCAAGCGGCAGCTCGGGAGCATTTCCATCACCTCAGCAGTTTTATGGACCTTTCCGGTAAGGCAGCAGGTCTTGGAGGTTGGTGCAGTACCATTAGCATATGCCTCTGCAAAATATTTCATCCTTTTGCGACTCTCTTTTGATCAATTAAGTTTATGTAGCTCTTTCCAAGTGAGTTCATAGAGAGAATCTGTACACAGCCTTCTCTTTGTGGTACCAAGTTTATATTCCTTGCTGAAGTGCAGCAGTTGGTGTGATGCAAACCGAAATGTATGTCGGGGAAAAAAAGTGCGTGCTTTACAGCGATTGCTGTGTGAGCCAGTTTTCATAAAGCCTGTGACACATAAACAAAGAAATTCAAGCATACAGTATTGCCAGCTTTCTGTCTCTGGCTGTGAACACACTGATCTCTGGTACCTCTAGATGCTGCCTGCTTGTGCTCGTCCAGGTAGAGCTTGACCTTACATTTGAACGGAAAGCTAGTGAGATGCCATGGAATACGTTAATATGTGCACTTAAAAGGAGGAGAGAAAAAAAAGAAGTACCTTTGTGCCGCAGTCTTCTCTTTAATTTAGTGCTAGTTTCTATAAAATTTCAGTAATGAAATAAATATTGAATAAACATTAAAGAGGGAGAGGGATTTCAGGTTTTGAAGATTACGCAGCCCTAGTTAATAAGGAGTATAGATTTGTAAATAATAAACTCTGCTATAGTTTGGAAAATCATGCAAAGTTAATGGAAAAAACCTAGTACTTGATACAATGCTTCAGGATGTTTGTGGGTCTTTTGAAGTGTTTGGTGAATTGTAAACACTCATGATCTAACAAAGGAAAATACTTCAAAATGAGTTTGTTGAGAACACCCCCAGGAGCTGACTCAAGGATAACGAATTCGGTAGCGACTTAACAACCTCATTAACTGTTGATAAAATTAGCAGATGAAATTAGATCAGGAGTCCTACATAGTACTAAGAGCGAAGATATGTTTAACTAGTCTTCAAAGCAGTCAGAAATGGGTAGTATGTAGAAGAATATCACATAACTTGGAAAGTTAATGCATCTATGGGGAAATAATCCAAGATAGGATGATCTACTGTGAATGAAAAGCTGGGAAAGCAGTGTTGCACAGAGGGACCGGCACGTGTGGACAAACGGCAGTGAAGTTTGCTATATACTATTAGCAGTAACACTTACAAAAAGGAGTTACTAATTCTCTATTAAGAAGGGGCATGTCACAGGCACAAGAAAGTAACTGCTCCTGCTTAAATCTCTGTTGGACTGCACCAAGGCCATTAAATTAAAGTACGGCTGCGTAAGAGCAAACAGAAAGGAGTAAAAAGCAGCAGATGGATTTCAGGCCTTGGTTGTGAGAAAAGATAAAAATTTGTGTATATAGCATAATTTTATCCAATGGATAATTAGCAGAAAAGCCCAGATATCTATGGAGTGGGAAATTTTGTAAGGTCACAATAGTTGCCGGAAAGTGTGGAAAAATAAGGGGAAATTTAGGGTGGGTTATTAAGAATTTTTTACTGAGATTTATTGAATTATGTGAAACATCTTAAAAATTAATAATTTTGACTGTATGCCACAAAGCTTTCAGAGCAGTGCTGGGGGTGCAGAGGTGGACAGTGGCTGGTGCAGCCCATCTGGCTCCCCTCGGAGCCCAGGCAGTTACAGGGGGGCATTTGGACCAGCCCAGGCTGTGACTCTTCTCAAGCCCCTAAAGCCAGCCTGAGCGCTTGTAACTCAGCTGGAATTCAAGGTGGGGCTGTTTGCGCTTTTAAAAAATACATGCAAGTTCCAGGCAAAATTACTAGCTGGTTAGTGGAAATGTAATGGAGAACTTGACTTTGATGTCTGTTGATAACCTGTTAATTCATACCTGACAATGCAAAAGAAATGTGTCAGAGAGTGGGTGTATGAAAATGCTAGACTATCAGAAAAATAATTAAAGCAAAGTTTTCTTACTACTAATTGATAGCTTACAAGTGGTAAGTTTACAATAATACAGGAAGAATTTGTTCTTTATAGAAAGATATCCAGTGCTCTGTTTTTTTCAGTTATCCTTTTAATTCTCTGAGACAAACATTTGTCTTGCTGACTGGCATATTTTAGTTTCTGTTGAGCTGTTCTTGAATACATTGTTTTGCCTCTATATTTAGCTGCTCCCAGTTTGTTATTGATCATTATTGTATAGGATGTCATGTTTACCTTAGGAGATTGTAGGCTTTCTCTGATTTAAAAAAGAGGAAAAAAACCCCAATAAATATGTATACAGACTTTTAAATGTTAATGTTAGCTGGCCAAGTTTCAAACTTTCTTGAAGAGTATTTTAGAAGGAGCTGTTAAAAGTATGATGAATAGGAGCAGGACAGCACTAAAGCACTAATGATCCATGGAGGAATGACACTAAAACAAGCTTGAAGTTACCAACCTTTCACTTTTGAGACTTATGTTACAAATACTTCAACCCCTAGCCTAGGAACCTTTCCTTCGTTTCTTTTATTAACTGTTTCCTGAGAGCAAAACATCATGATAATTTCTTTGAGTCATACATGTTATAGATGTTCTCTTTTCTTGATGAGAATAACATGCTTTATGGTACTTTGCACATGCATTTTTGCTGTCTTTTGCTGTGGATCCTGTCCTTTCTTTTACAGCAAAAGGGAAGGGATGTATGGGGGTGAGGATGGTGCACAAAAGGTTTTCCTTGCTCTTGAAGTGTTGGCAGTGGAGCAGTTTTGGAGCATTATGGGGCTGATTTTCTAACATATTTGGAATTCTGCATGTAAAAGGATTTTTTTATATGAGTGTTAATTATATATTTGGTAAAACATGTTATGTAGCTAGTCCTCTCTTTTAATAACATTTTATAACGTATAAATTTCACCGTTGTGCAAACTTGATTAGTATTTTACACATTAAAATGGCCTGAACACTTCTTGCAGTCCATTTTTTAATGGTGTCCATTGCTTTTATTCAAAGCAGTAGTTTAAAGTAGATACAGACAGCAGGAGGCCGTCGCAATCTCATCTTTTGCTCTGTATACTTTTTAAGGTGAGACAAGAGGTGGGATGTTTGGATACCCGCCATGTAAGCAGCATACAGCCTGTTATCGTTACTGCAAGTCCGATAATTGATGTTTTGCGAAAATGCGTATTCCAGAAAGGCAGGCAGGCAGGCAGTGGCTCTTCAAGGAACCATTTTGATAAGTTTCATCCGTCAGAAGGTGGTGATTAGTTTGAATTTTACTGGCTTTGAGTTCCAACCTTTTGTTTTTCCTGTGTGGCTTTTCTTTTGCCTCCCATGTCCATCAATTGTTGGAGAAGCTCTTGAGCACTCAACACATCCTATGACAGCTCTTACACACTGTGTCATCAAGCCACAGTCCAAACTCTTCCAATAGGATATTATGCTTGTCGAGTCTTTCACTGCATGAAGCATTTTTATTGCTCACATCACTCTTCTTACTCTTCGCTGTACACTGTCAATTTTTTCAGCCTTTTAAAAACAAATCCAAAGCAAGCAAAGCTCAGCGTAGAGACTGGATTCTAGTATAGATCTCCCTACACAAGGCAAGTAGCGATCTTTTCAGTATGTCTACTCAGTCTTCCCCATTTTTACAAGCAGTGATCATATTACATTTGTTGTCACAGTTGCTGTTCATTTAGTTACCTTGAATAAGCTGCTCAGTCATTTTTAGAGTAATTGTATTCTGGGATGTGCTTGTTGGTACTGCAGGCGTGTCTGTGTTTCTTGTTCTTGCATTCTGTATTTGGATGCTTGATTGTATGACTTCTCACTACACTATGATGAGAAAAGTATTTAGTAACAGAGAGTTGTTTGGGGTTTTTTGGTTTGTTTGGTTTGGTTTGGTTTTTTTACAAGCTAGCTCTTGTTTAGCTGCCAGACAGAGTCTGGCTGTAGGAACACAGAATTAATTCAGGCTAACTCACTTGATTTCCAAATTGTGCAGTGCAGCAGGTCCTGGTGGGATGTAGGTATCTGCAGTGGAAGAGCACACAAATCTCAATAGGTCTCTGTTCTTATTTTTTATTTGTGATTGTTCCTCAGAGGTATAAATACATTTTAAGCAGTTACAGTTCAAAGGTTGATCTAAACTGTCTTAATTATTCATTAATTTTGTTTTAAAAATCATCACCTAAAACAAAGTCTTTGTGACTTAAAGGCTGTACAGAAGTCTTGGTGCTATATGCTGCGATATGCTGTTGTCCAACGATATGGCGCTCTTCCTGAGACTATTGGGTGCTGCTGTATTTTCACAGGAACTTGAGAGATGTGCTTCCCAAACAGGAGTATAGTTTCAGAAGATGCCAGAGAAGACCTGGTGTGGATGCTAGGCTTCAAATTTGAGGCCAGCTAAAGCCATATTTTCGTCACAGATTTTAATTCAGAGCATAAAACCAGAGGAGATAACTTGGTCGTTGAATTACAGGTCACCATGCGATAGGAACTGATTCCAGGCCAGTCTACAGAGTATTGACATTGCCAGCCTCAGGATGCCACAGAATGCATGGCACCAACCTTGTAAAATGCCAGCAGCCACAGCTGTGACAGGACTGTTGAGGTGGAGTTGTGCTCCCAGGTGACGGTAGGAGAGCAGAGTGTGTTCATGCTGCACAGGGATCCAGGGAGGCATAGAAGGAGCACCTTCTCACTTGGCCGGAAGATTTCCTTCCCCACCTCAAGTCTGCTGTGTCTTTCCTGTTCCTCATGTGTTAAGCCAGCCTACAGTAACAGACCATTGTGCTTTTAATTTGTCCTTGATGGTGGCTGACTGTCAGTCCTCAGAAGATGGCAGAATTTTCAGACAAGTCGAATTTTGTGTTGCGGAATGAAAAAATCCTGGAAGGTACTCGGGACAAGCCTGGATGCAGAGTGCTGTATGTGACCTCCAAGCCCTCGCCAGGTCTGCACACGCAGACCTAACGTGCTGGTATGTTGCAGACAAACAGATCAAACGGTACTGATCGTTTCTTCTTGCAGAGATCAGCAAACTGGAAGCTGCAAGGTTCATACCACAAGCCTAGGTCAGCACCAGGGTCTTGTCACACCCTTCCTGTTACAGAATTGTCAACTTAATCCAAAGTTTGCGCAGTACTGCCTGGCTGCTTCCAATGTGGTACCCACTTGTATGTCTGGTGTTAATGTGTAGCATGGCTTTGCACAGGGCTTGGACAGTGCTGTGCAGCTTTGGGGATTACAGTAGAATGTGAACCTGCTAGCAAGTTAACAGCTCTATCCGGTGAACACGTCATAATCAGAAGAGTCAGCACCCATTGTTCAAACTGGAAGAATTTTTTTTTTCTTTCTTTCCCCTCTTGCTGCTTTTTTTCCTGTCCTGTGTATCATTCCATTATCTTTGGTTTTCAGGCACACCAGTTATGTTTCTGGGATGAAATAGTCAGTGTGGCTTGGGAAGGTGCAGTGGTCGGTGCCAGTTGGCTGGCTGTTGCTCATACCACAGGCAAGCATACAGCATGCGACCTAATTTCAGTATAGAAACCCACTCTGCTTTGGAAAAGCAGTTGCTTCCTGCAGCTTGCGTCCAGGTAGGAATACAACTGTATCAGTGAATTGGAGTTTCCCTTTGTCTTGCAAAGGCTTGGAGGTATCGCTGGTTGAAACTCTGCTTGTGCCATCTCTTCTTTCTGCTGCGTTTCTGGAGCTATAGTCTTCCATTGCCATCCTTTTTGATGGTATCTGGAATATAAAGGCTGGCACAAAAAAACTTACTGAGTTAATTCCTAGAAATCTCCTGTTGTAGATTAAATGACCTTATGTTATATTCTCGACTCATCCCTCTAAATACACATTTTATTTTCTAGTGTGATATTCCAATTTCACGGCTGCTAAATAGGTTGATAAGAATATGGAAACAAAGGAGTATAGCTAGAGAGAGGTATAATTATTCCACTTTTGTTCAAGTGGTTTGAGTGGAATCATAATCTTTGTTTTTTTGTTTTTAAATGAGACTAAAGCCAGCTGTTTTCCACTAAGTGTAAGAGGTTGTCCCCACTTCCAGTATGGTAATTTTGAGGAAATGCTTAGCTGTGTTTCGTTGAAGACTGATGTAGCAATAGGAGAGTCATCATTTTGACTAATTGAAAAAGCCTCTACAAAGTACAAAGTCTTACAGAAATTGTAATTACAGGAGTCTTTAACTGTGTAGTGCAGCATGTGGAAGCTACTTGTAAGACAGTCATCCTTTAGTTTTGAGATTACATTAAATCCCAGAGCCTGTAATTATACGCATGTTGCTGGCAGGAGCCCATGCTGGGCTGATTGTGTTCATTGAACAGGGTCGTTACTTGTTGTTTCTCTCTGTGAGATCTACAAGCATCCTGGAAAGGCACAGTGCCATTTGGGGTACCTACTCCTTTCACTGCTGCTGCTGCTAGGATGGCAGATGGACCACCTTCCTTGTGGTTTATTTCATTATATTTTGAAAAATTATAGGTTCTTTACTAATTGGTGGTTCAGAAGATACAAGGACAAATTATTAGTAATGCACTCTCTTCTGTCATTGTAAACCAAAGCAAAGAAAGGATGTAGACACATGTATGTACTAGAAATGGAGCGGTATCTTAAACAGTTCACAGGGTATCAGTTTCATGAAGAGACTTCTTTCTGAGTTAAATCTCAACTAGTTGTGGCTATGCTTGAAATTAACTGTGAGAAACTGTAGTGTGCTTGTGCTACTAAAAGTTTCCAATTTTCTATTACATGCACTGTCTTCATATTTTGTAATTCTCTTAAGTCCCTAATTATTTTTAAACAAAGATTTGCAGCTAGGAAAGCCTGGGAAAAGCTTAGCAGCCTATTTTGCCAGCAACTGAAACAAGATTATGAATGAAAAGTCAGAGTTGTGCTACATACCTCAAAGGTCTTTTGAGGACAGTTTCTGCAGTCAGAAACATCTCTCAACCTTTGTGTATCAATGCAGTTTCACTGCAGAGAACAGTTTTAATTTTTGCCAGTAGTTGACATGGACTGGCATAAAGTGTTTTTGTGAAGCTCTAGGGTGGGATTGCTGTGAAGGATAATGTAGAGGATGCTGTTCCTTATGCTAGAGGGTACTGTTTACTGGGGAGTTATTTTCTTATAGAAAAGGTGTCTGTATTCTGTTCCTTTTAATACTACATTATAAATTTTATAAAATATATTGCTAAATCAGACTTTTTAAAAAAGTCAGTTAAAATGTGATTCTTTGCTGTATTATAAAATGCTTTAACAAAAAAGACAGCCAAGGATGTGGCAATATTAACTGATTTTACCACCAGATGTTTAATATCTGCCAATTCAAGAAGGCTAATGTTGCTTGAAGCCAGTAAATTAAGATATATTTTTCTATCCAGAAAGCCTCTGAATTATTTTTTACTAATCTGTTTCTAGGCAGTGAAGCCACCATATTTGTACAGTGCCACAGCAATGGTGTTTTGGCATCCACTCAGAGCTTGAACAAATTTATTCTCATCACCTGTTACCACTTTCAGGACTCATATATCCTTGCTTTCCAACATGCTGCATCGTCTACATGAAATATTCTCCATTAATGGTCTTCAGAAGCCACCGTATCTCTTAACAACTTTTAACAATATGAAAAGCCTTCTGCTGCAATGTGTGTGTGAAATTGTCTGGAAGTGGTTAATAGGGCTAGAAAATCACTGCCCTGATTGATTTAATAAAAATGTAAATTTACAAGACACTCCAAATTACGCAAAGCTGACAAGTTGTCTGCATTGATAATCTGAGTGCTGGGGAACAACAAGGTGGTTTTATTTTGCTTTCCTTTTAATTCCTTCCTGTAGTGAAGGAGACTCTTTGTAACAAAGCAGTATCCATTGCAAAATGCTGGGTTGCCTGAGTCTGCTACTGCATGGGAATACAGCTCTTCTCTTTGGGATGAAAAATGTTCAAATTTTATTTTGTTAAGATTGAGGTTCTTGGTTTGGTTGATAGTTTTTGACTGATATAAGAATATATCAAATACAATAGTAGAAATGTTTCAGTTTTCAAAACTGAATTATCCATATGGTCATTTGTTATTTTCAGAGTTAAATTAATTATCTTTTTGCTTGAAAATCTGACGTCTAGTTTGAATAATGTGGTAGGTGCCAGTGGTATATTTTAAAATCTTAATGTATTCAGAGTTCATAGTATTTCATTTCAGGTTTTTTTTTATCTGTATGGATCTGCTGGATATCACTGTGTCTTCCTGACACATTAAACATTTGATATCTCTGTATCTTTCTGGTTGCCTTACTCTTTCCCTGAGGCTGTAGTTTAAGTATATTGCTGTCTTCATTGAATCCCATGGGCTGGCCTTCTGAAAGGACTGGGTCTTTGGTGGACACCACTTTGACCAAGTGAGTAGTCTGTGGTGTATCCCCTTCATAGTGGTGACACACAAACTTGACTCATAAAGAAAAGTAGGAACATACAGCATCTAGAAACAATCATGGCATCTCATGGGGACAAACCCCCTGTAAAGTAAAAGAGGGGAGAAGGGTGTAACTGGTTTAAAGATGCTGCTCAGTCAGTGTGTGAAAGGAAATGTTTGATGCAGCGTGAGTGGAATTTAACCAAGAAGTATCTTTTGGGTGTATATTCCTATGAAGCGGAAGGCTATGAGTATGGGAGTTATGCGTTCTGGATAAAAAAAAAATGCATTTTTGGCAAACTTACTTTTTTTTTCCTCAAACAGAAATTGATATTTTGCAGAATTTGTATTCTTCATTGAATACTGTATTTTCACAGAAATTTCCTGATTGTATCTAAATGTCACAGTATATAAACGTTCTAATCTTCAATTTAATTTAGAGAAGTTTCATTCCGTAATTTCTTTTTATCCTGCAGAGGAGCACAATAGATCTTAACTTCTTTTGATTCATTAATTTCAGCTAATGTGATTTGTTAAGATTAACCAGAAGATGGTGTTAAATAAGATATATATATTATACTGCCTGTCTTATCATATGGAAATATAAGCTGCTTTCATCTAGTGACCTTCTACTGAGTATTTATGGATATACATTCAGTTGAGAAAATATTTGTGTGTTATATATATAACCTAGAGTTTATAAATAACCTTTCAGGCTCCTGAAGAAAGAATGAGTGCAGCAATAAAAGTGATACAAATTCATGCTGCTGTCCAAAAGGATCAAGATGAAAAAGGAGAGTTTTACAGATGAGCCCAGAAAAAATACTGGTAAAATTTGTAGCCCTTTTAATTAATGAGGAAAGAATGTAAAGGGTAAAGACTTCAACCTGTGTTATATGGAGTATAAATACATTTTCAGTATGTCCAAAGGTTTTTGATACCCTAAAAATACATTACCTACTCTTCTCTCCAGACCTCTTCCACTTTGTTTTTTCCTTCTTCCCCAATTTTTTCTCCTGAACAACCAGTTGAGTCCATCTGCAGAGCTTTATGATTGATATCTCAGGAAGTGCTGGCTGAGTTTTGGAAAGTCAGGACATTTAATAATCACAAAATCCTTAATTTGTTCAAAAAATATTTTGGATAATTAAGAATACCCGAGTTGTACTTAAATTAGTTTCAGAAGCAGGACTTTAGGCAAGAACTGTTGGGGTAATCCTGTTGATTGCTGTCCTGCAAGAAGGTGGTAAAATGATGAGTATCATGAGTGAATATTTTAGAAGTTGTTCCAGTAACTGGATTACCTGAACTACTAAAAAAAGGAAAAAAACACTGCAGTAAATACAATATATCATTACATTCAGGGCTGTACTTGAAGTACAAAATCTTTGTCTTACGAAATCTTCTTGAGGAATTCAAATTTGCACATGGTCTCCTTTGGCAAGGACAGAAGAATTGTCTGAAGAAACATAAGCAAAATATAATCCTATTGACTTGGCTGGAAGTGGCTATTGCTGTGCTTCAGAGGCTATTTAGCGTATGTATCAGTACTCTAGAAGAAGTAGTAAACAGTATATTAAGCTTTTTGTATCAAGGGCTAAATCTTTTTTCTGTTAGTAAAGCCTTATCAGCTGCTTTTGCATGCATATCACAGTTTCTGTATCGTTATTATGGTTTTATACATCTTTACATAATCCTATTGGGGCTCAGCATGTCCTTACACAAAGGTTTGATTTTTCTTCTGTGTCTGAGGTCTGGTTTTAGTAACCTCCTAGCTCCGTTAAGTGTGCTCTCTTCTGCCTCCTCTACCAAGGGGGCTGAACCAGGGTAAGTTGTAGAGTTGGATTGCAAACACAAGTAATGAGCAGTTCTTTTTCATCATGTAGATACAACCTCTTGCCATTCTCTGCACCGCAGAAGTCCTCAAGAATTGCAAAATTGCACTCTGAAGGAGAGAAGACAAAAGCGGATTCTTGAGAGCTGCTCACCAAAACCATCTGCTTTCGAAAGGCAGGAGGAGCACTGCAGGCTCACCTGGCTCTGATGCTGGCAGGTGATGTCAAGGTTTGTCTCCAAAGAGGTGTAGTGGAGACCTGTCTGCCTGTTGTAGGCAGTGCTGACCCTGCACTTCACACAGTCTTCCTTGTCTGTATTGAGTGGGAAGAATCAAAGAACAAGTACTAGGGCAGCTAAAGGATCATCTTGCAGCATCTTCTGCAAGGGGAGGTGTTTAAGTGGATCTGTGTGTGCATGACAAGATTTATGGCATCAAGGACAGGCACCTGGCCAAAGAAAAGAAAGAAATATGGATTCTGGATTCAGGCCTGCAGAAAGTGAGCAGTGAGTTTGGGGCAGCTTTGGCATCTCAAACCTGAAAGAGCCATGAGCGGGGGCTGCGTGCTGGGGCCATAGCCTTGTGGTGGTCTCTGGAACAGCTTTTCCAGTGGATCACAGAGAAAGGAAATGACATGCAGTGTGGTATTTATTGGTGTTACCTGAGCAGGAGGTGGCAAGAAAGAATAGTGGCAAATTTCCTCCTCAAGAAGTAGATTGGCAGTGTTGCCAGACGGAGAGCCACTTACTCTTGATTTCATTTTTTGAGGGGACAAGAATACACAACTCCTCTCTTCCTCCATGATAGTCCAAAATTTTCCCTTTTCTTTCCAGACTGCTGAATTACACTATCTTAAACCTCCATGTTTGTCCCCTGGTTTCACCCCTCCTTGCATGCCCTGTCCATCCCTGGGTGGAGGACTGTGGTTTCGGGGCTGGAGAGATCAGCCCACAGGTTCGGATGTGTCCCCTTTTCCGCTGGTTGGATTTTACAGCTACATAGATCAACAGCCACTACAAGAAGCGATAACAAGGTTGGCAAACAGATGACTCGATTACCCCTATCTGGTTTTAATGACAACGAAATAAAATCCATTTTCATTGGGCCTGTCTGGGCAATTGCAATTGTGCTGATGGAGTGTTTCACCTTGGCCTTGGAAATACAGCTGTTGCTGTAACCAGTAAAACAAAAATAAGAAAAACAATTACTGTAGCAGTGCGTTGGAATATGGGAAGCATGGAACTGCAGAGGTAGCGTGGAATGGGCACAGAGAAAGGAAAGGCTCCAAGTGTGAAGGCTGTCCATACGTCCTCCTGGCTTTCTGTAGCTGACAGTAGAAGATGTGCACCCTGATGCTGGAGTGTAACATTAAGTATAGTGATGGATAAAAGGTGGCAGAAGGTAAACTGAGCAATTTTGTAATTGAAGCAAATGAATGGAACAGAGTATATGAAGACAATTTTAAATCTGTCACCCAAATGAAGCAGAATTCTTGACAAAGAGATAATTAATCTCTTGTTTTAAAGGAGAGTATCTGATGCAGCACTTGCTTTCTGTGCATAAATCTGACTTAACAAACTCTATATGGCTTATTTTTCTTTGCATGGTTTTTAGAATTGGTGTGGAGTTTTGTCCTTTAGGAAATTTTGGCTCCATAATAGTGGGATAGATCTCTCACTTAAGTAGTATGCTCCATTTCCTTGTTTTCTGAATGAATTGTAAAGGCAAGTTAATTTGCTGTCTGCATAGGCATAAGGGGATGTAAAACTCCTGGTGGGTTGAAGAAATCTTACAGAATCTTACAAATGGTGCAGTGTTTGGCAAAATAAGTTCACAGGTGTGCTAAAAGCTGCTCTGTTTTGTAATGAGGGGAGAAACCCTGTTTCACTGTGTGTTTTCTATGCAGCATAATTTTATTTATTTTTGTGTAGTCAAATGCTCGGTGGTCCTGCCCACACACAACAATCTATCACTTCCCTCTGACTCTCACCCTCCCCCTGTGGTCTGTGCTTCAACAGCTGTGATATGCTTGTCTACAATTGTCAAAAAGCTTTCCTGGTGATAAAATCAGGCTTTTTCTTTTCTTCTTCCCTACAAGTCTGCAAGATTAAATCTTTAATATGCTTTGATTACAATATTTTCCATTTGAAATAGGCTTTTTCTCCCCCAGAAGTAGGATTCCTAGTATTTTGGCCCTATTTATCCAGAGGAAACCAAAAGGGAAAGAAAAGGTGGGAGGAAAGAGAGAGAAAAATTGCCACGTTTGCTGAACCGCGGGGCCCTTTGCCTGGCACAGCAACCATCGCTCCCTGTATGGACGGGGAATGCGAGACACTGGGGAACGACTCTCTCTAATACCCACATCTGCGTGTGCAGTTGGATGCTTTCTAGCTTTTAAAGAAATACCGCTTTTTTAAGTCTTTGAGGTCCCCGTGCAGGTGCTGGTGGTGGTAGTAGTAGTGAATTACGCAGCTTTGCTGGATGACACGGAGCTGATCTCTGCATCAGCCAAGAGGAATTAAGCTTTGTCACTCCCCGCCGGGGCTACCTTTTGCCTGGTATGTGCGGGAGGAGGAATTCACAGGCTTCTGCTGCATTCACCCGAGCAGAGCCCTGAGCGCGCTTTGCCAGGGGAGGCAGGCAGCGAGAATGATAGCTGTCTCTTTTAAATGCCGCTGTCAAATCCTGAGGAGACTCGCTAAAGGTAACGTGCTTTCCTTCTTATTAATTCGGGGGCTCCATTGCAGCCTTCCAGAGATACAGGCTGATGTTTTTACTTTTAAATATGACCATCCTTCCAATTTGCTGTCAGGCAACAAAGAGCTGTGAATACAGAAAGGTGTAGGGGCTTTTTCAGTTAAAATCCTTACACGTCCCATGCTGTGCTCCTGATAGGAGGATAGGTTCCTGCATTCTTTTTCCTGTTTTTTTTTTTTTTTTTAATTGCTGAGAGGAGGATTTTTTCTAAGTCAAGTGCTAAAGTTATTGCAGGGTATAATTGTTTTGTATTTCTGGTAACCGCTCGGAGGAGTCCCTCCTGGGTCACTGCATGCTCTGCCCTACTGGGAACAACTGACAGGGATATTCAGGACCTATAACCAGGATGAGTTTCTGATGTTTAATGTCTTTTGTAAGCTATTTCTCTCTGTGGTTTAGATGCTGAAGACTGTTGCATTTGATGAAGTATGGATAGCAGCGTGTGTTTTTTCAGGGCTGCACTCGGATGTCACACTTGTGAAGTTAATTTGCCTGTTAGAGCAGTGTGCATTTTACATTACTGCAAATCTTTGTGGTCTCTGTTTTTTTCACTCAGAACTTTAAAATACTACTTGCGTCTTACTCTGAGTCCTGTGTGATTATCAAAGCAGCTAAGTGAAAACCTGTCTGGATAAGGCACCTTCCCTCTTCAGAAATGAACATATCTTAGTGTTTAAAAATAACTTAATTTAAAAAAAAATCTGTTATGTTTGATAATTTTTCTTTCTCTGTGTAAAAAGGTTTGTTTGGAGATTTTGGGTTATTTTTTGATGGAAACTTCCAATATTATAGTAGCATTATGTGTCTGCAAATAAGAAGGTTCTGTTTTTTAGCTTGAGTACTGTGAAACAGTTAATAGCCATTACTGTGCAGCTGGAAACACATCCATATGTAAATGAAACTGTTTGTATCAGCTGCTCAGAAATCTTTGGTTATTAATCAGAATAGCTCAAGAACAATTAGTATTTTATTTTGCAGAAGCACAAAAGAGATGCTATTACAATGAGGTCAGTAATGGGAAAAGAGAAGACTATCACAATCAGACTTATCTAATGTATTTTCTTGTTCTTTAGATTGCTGTATGGGGCACGTTGTTCAAAACATGTGAACTCAAATATTTATTAATCATCTCTTCCTGTGTAGATTTGCTTCCCTTTCAAATCTGTGCTGGGTAATGTCTTTTTTTCTTGTACGTGTAAAATGTTTCTATTTTGGTAGCTTTATTACACATTTATCAGGTTGGAAGTCGGCATTTTCTCTTTTCCTGGTTTGAGCAGAGGAACCTTTTTGTCTGCTGATGATCTGGGCACTCATTTAGTCTCTCACTGATGCGAGGTGTTGCTCTACTTAAATACATTTTCCCCAGGAATAATCAATATTCTTATACATCATAGCCATCTTAATTCTTTCATGCTTCCATCGTTAGCAGAACTCAGGCTAGTGGTTTTTTCTGCTTTGACATAATCTCAACTTCCTTTGAGACTTCTCTGACTCCCTCCTAATAGGATCTGGCATGATAGTAGTGATTTTTTTTGCAGTAGAGAAGTGTGCCTTATGCCTGTCTTACTATTAACAGTTGGTAAAAAAAAAAAAAAAAAAAAAAAAAGGCAGTCTAGAGGTATGTTCCTATATTCTCCTGTAAGCCTTATACATGCTGGACCAGAGTTGTTGTCCTAGTTGGCAGGTTCTTGAATCTTCACCATTTTGGGTAAAACCTTTGCTCTTTAGCTAACTCCTCTGGGTTTTACGGCCTTGGGTTTTGCATCTCTGACAACAGTTATGGACTGCTCGACATCATCAGGCTAGCTGAGGACAGAGGTAGACCTTCATGTTGTTAGTGTGGAGAGGACCCTTGCCACCAGCTGGCAACCTCCTGCCGCTACATCAGTTGGGAGATCCCCTTCCCTTCTAGCTTAGTAGTCCTGCAGTTTGGCACTTTCATTGTATTCCTTTGCTCCAAGAGCAATTTTCCTTGCTTTAGTACTTTCCCCCAGCCTGTCTCTGCTAGGGTTTTTTTTTTTCTACTACACATCCTGTTCCTTTGTTCAGTTCCCCAAAATAATTCCTTTACTGTGTTTCAGTCCCTACTGTGGTGAAAAGAAATAGGTATGCTGCACACTTGATTGGTGTCTTGGTTTTTTAATAAATGATACACGTGCAGATAATTGTACATCAAAAGTGGAAATAGCTGCTTTCCTTTGTTGGTGTATGTCATTTTTTCATGCCTGTCTTGACAAAGTAAGCTTGCAACTTCATTTCTTGTTCTTTCAGATAAGAATGTAAACGGAAATGCTTCATCTGGGCAACTGGAGACTCTCCAAAAGCAATTCTTCCCAACAGGGAGATGTTAAGGCAATATTGTCTTTTACAACAATTACACTCCCCTCTTCCTGTGCTTCATCTTAACCTTTCAAAGAAAAAGGCAGAGCTGTGTCTCTTTGGATTGCTACGTGTGCTTAGTTTGCCATTTAAAATCTCTGGCAGGAGAATCTTCAAGTGTTCTGAGCAAATTTCAAGGCAAAAATACCATCTAGTTGTGGGTGTGCCCTCCAAAACCTGGCTAGTGACCCACTGCATCTCTTCCTTTCTCTAGCCATGAGTCAGGCCCTGCAGCGTGACAACCCGTACCTCTCTTGTCCTCAGTGCCGGGGTCGTCTGCAGAGGGACACACTGGTCTCCTCTGACCTCTACACTCAAACTTAGGCTAATCATAGGACACAGGCACAATCATAGAAGTACAGAATGGTTTGGGTTGGAAGGGACCTTCAAAGATCGTCTAGTCCAATCGCCCTGCCCCCTGGTCCTCCTTCAGCACTGCCCCTGGCCTGTGTTGCCTCTCTGGGTACAAGGGCCACTGCGTCTGCTGAGGCTGCTGTACACCAAGTCTTCTTCTGTATTTCCGCTGTATCAGCTATCCCCTCTTAAAGCAAAATACCCTTAATATTATAATTATATATGTTATTTTTTACAATTTGATACTATTTATATATTTGTATCATTTATATTAATTTACAATATTTTATATATGATATATTGTATTTTATGCATAATATATACAATGTAATTATTCATGCAGGAAATTTAAAGTACTGTGAGATTGGTTCCCCTAATGTGTATTACACTTGAGTTTTGTGAGTCTTTATTTTGGAGGTCACTACATTTTCAGTAATGAAATTGCACGTTACCAAGCTTAGGTGAAGCTCCATATTTTTGTCTATTAACAAGCAACCACGGAAGAAAAGTATTGTTTTATTTGATGATGCAATTTGCAAGAAGGATGCTGTGTGAGAGGGTTGTTTCATACATGCTCAAACATGATTTGAATTTAGATCTAGTCTCTCTAGTTAAGAACCAAAAAACATTCCTGTTTTCTACACAAGTGTGGTGTTTGTACACCAGTATGTTGTTTCTATGCTATTTTTCAGTTACAATTTTTTTTAATAGCAGTTAAAATGTTTATGGTGGATGGGAGTTTGTGCTGTAGTTACCTGATTTTTTTCATGCATAAATCTCTTATGCTTTTACCTTTGAGTTGAAATTGTGGTGGCTCAGTCTCTTTTTAGTTGTGATTATCTATATGTATTTGGAGATATACGTGTGTGTGTATGTATATATATATTTTACACAATATTGAAAGTGGTTAAGCAGTTCTGAAAACAGAAAAGTTATCTTCTCTACCTCATTAGCTACTAAAATTTACACTGAGAAGAGGTTGTTTTTTTTTTTTTTAATTTTTATATATTCTTTTCAGTTTTTCTCTCTTTACTATCCTAAAAGAGCAAGGTAAGCCAAAAGCTATATTAGGAATCTAAAGTAGTAGCCATTTTTATAGCTCTCCCTATGAGAAGTACTGGTCTTGGAAAGAATGGTAACTTATATTTGAACCAGTTGAATATAAGGAAATGCCATATTTGAAGTTGTAAGCACAGCACAAATCTGTTCTTCGTACAGCTGCTTGTACTGTAGAATTTTTGTATATGCAGTGGAGAAATACTGGGTTTTTTCCCCAAAAATTTATTTCTGTAAGACCTTGGGCACTGAGCTGTTTGCTGTGCATACCAAACGGTCTGTGGTAGCCACTTTCATTGAATATACATGCTAAATCAAAGTTGCACAACTTACAATAATTATATTAAGTATAGCAGTGTAGTACAATAGTGAAAAGTTGCTGTAATGTGTAAGCTGGTCATGTTTACAGCTAAATTAGCCACTTATAGTTTAAAAATTGCCTTCCATGCAGTGCAGTACAGAGCCTGGGCTGTGGTTAATTTATGTAGGGACATGTTCTGTTTTTTCCTTTATTAGCCCCAAGAACAAGTCTTTTAGGAATCTCTGTCTGCTGCATAGAGTTGTTTACAGAAATGTGTCTGTTAGAGGCAGGAATGCATTTTTTAACATACACAGATCAGTGAAGTTATTCTGGATATTATAATGGAAACAGAATAAGAGCACTCTTATAAAGATGTCAGCTGCTGTTACACAGCGCCTAGTGTAAGGAGCTGAGTGGTCTGCCTTTCACCCATCAAAGCTTTATAGGGTATCTTCAGGATAATATATCACCTACTGCGCATACAGATCTTTTCTGCAGGCAGAGATTTTTATGCTCCCAATATGTTTCCAATACGATGAGATAAAGCAAGCCTAAAAGGCAGGATGATGTACTCCAGTTTACAAGATGATCAGCTATCTAAAAATGGGTTACGGACCTAAAGCACCAAAGGATGGATTCTGGAGGTAGCTAGATGTAGGTTATAATCTGCTTTGTTCACAGGCAACTACAAGAAGAACAAACCCCAAGGTTTTGGGTTTGTTTTGTTGGGTTTTGTTTTTGTTTTTGTTTTTGTTTTAAAAGTGGTCTTAAGGACACCATAAGAAGACTGCATAGTATCTTATTACAAACTTTCCAGTGTTCCAAGAATCAGCCCCAGTTGTGACAGCAAGTTACCAGCCTGAACGTTATTTTAATAGTAATTCTAACTACGTGGTCTCTTTTTGTCATTAAGTTATTTAGAAAAATACAAATTTACAGTGATAGAACTGAGTCAACAGCTTGCTTTGAATGAATTAAAAATCACAAAGTAACAATATCTGTAAGGACTTTTGAACCCAGGTTAGTTCCCCGTCTTTCTAAAATCAGTTCTGACTATTCAGAAAACTCTTTAAGTATGTTGACAAGTTCTATAAATAGGTAGTCTGCATGTATTTGCTGGTTTTGTGCATTCAGTTGGGGTTGTGGAATTATGCTTTGAGGTTTTTTGTACTCAACACTTGTCTATCCAAGTCATCCACATCTCTAATTTTTCTCTATTATATTTCTAAAAGTGGCTTTTGTGTTTCTTCTGACTTAGTAAACAAACTGTGGTGAAAGAATAATGAGTGGTAGGAAAATCTGAAAACTTATTTTCTGCTGATGTGTGGGATCTTCAGGGCCACCTCCAGCATTGCAGCCCTTCCTCAACAACAGCCATTAGCATGTTCTTCATGAGAAGACAGGAGTCCAGAGGGGAGAGCCACAGACAAGACTGTCAGAAAGGGAAGTTTTGACATTGCTCTTGGTCTTTGTAATGAGGTAAATATAATAATAATTTTTAAAATCCCATTCCTTGGGACTTGGATTTTTTGTTTTGTTTTGTATTTAGAAAAAAAAAAAGAGAGACTGTTTGTCATATAAGAAAATGAAGACAAAGAGTGGCTGTGACCTGCCTTGTGTCACCCAGCTGGTCCGTGGCAGTCTGGGGTACAAACCCAGCCTCCTTACTCCTGTTTCTGCATCGCTGGTTAGGGACAGTTACTGAAGTTGGCAGAGACTATGAGAGAGCAGAGAAGACTGCATAATCTTTCCCCTTCTAGGTTTTTCACCCATCTTGTCTTTTTTATTTGCACTTAAGAGCATCTTTAGCCAGGATTGTTTTAAGATTGCTTTGAAATGGTAAGTGGTAAGCGCTAGGATTGCTGAAGGAGAGGGAGAGAGATCAATTTTTGTTAAGAAGATGTTCCCTCTGTAATTGCTGTTTAGGCTTTCCAGCGCTGTGTGTGTGTAGAACAAAAGAGGCAGATTTATTATATTTAATGAGCATTAGTAGTTTGCAATATTGTCTTTTTGTTCAAAGAATTCTTTGAACATATTGTTGTAAGAAGTAATGAAGGAAGGAGAAGAGACTTTTCTGCAGCAAGCTGATCACAGTTCACAAGTTCAAGCGATATTTCTTCACTGCTAATATATTCAGGAACTGGCAAACTCTTTATTAATTATTCAGTATGTTCTAAAGTACAGCGGCATGCTGTGCAAAACTTTGATAGGCAAGAAAGAGATAAAAATGTTTCCCAAATCAAGCATGTACTGCTTAAAGTAGGAGCACTGCTGCAGCCCTGATGGTCTGAGAACATGTGTATGGCCTGAGTTCTGCAATAAATTATCTCTGGTTTAGATAAACTGATAAAATTGCTTGCAGGCAGCTGTAAGGTGTGAAGAGAAAGCTGCAAACAGTCATATAAAGCAATGGTAAGTGGCCATCAGCTATCTCATATCTATCAGATATTAGTGGCTGATATCTGATATGGCAGCTCTGGTATCTGTCGCACACATAAGATGTAGGGCGTGTTTTTCCCAGCACGTTTGGATTTGCGGGAGCTGGGTGGATTATAGAAGTTCTTGGCTACTTCCTGCTGAACTTCTTGCACGGGAGTTCAGCAACTATCTTGACTTTGCACCGTGACCGTAGCTACATGATGGGAATAGCAGTACTTCTCTCAAAAGTATTCTGAGGAAAATGGAAAAAAGATTATTATATGGCAGTTTGTAGGCTTTCTAACTATTAAAGATTAATTGAAGTTATTAAAAATAGTTTATTGATAAGAGGTGCCAATTTTATTATGGTTGCAATTGACACATTTGAGCTGTAAACAGTGAAGCTCCCGGCTGGCTCATGGATGGAACATTGCACAAACATCTTTCCAAGTACCAGAGTTGCTGTAAGATAGAAGTACATTGCAAATGTTTCATGAGTTTATCTTCAGTATCATTGCTGTTCTAACAGACATCAGAGGGCAGAGACTCAAAAATACTCCAGCATCTCGTTCCTGTCAGGAACTGAATCTGTATGAGTGGCACAGAGGTGTGAGGCAGTCTGGAGCAGAGCAGGAGCGTGTGTTAGGTACAGTGGGACAGACCTTGCAGATTTTGCCTGTGTGCAAAAACATACGCCATCCTTGCATTCTCATGAGAGCACTGGATTTTGCCTTGCAGCCAAATTAGCTCTCTGCCTGTGCCTATCTGATGCCCACAGCAGTTTTTATTACTTTGAATGAAGTATCTGAATTCCAGAGGAGTACATGAGTGGAGGTGAAGCCTGAAGAAACTTGGAAAGGAGAAGGTTGGCGTGGGGTAGGAGAAAAAAGATGTCAGGCATTGCAGGCCTTTGCTTTGCAGTCAGCTGGTAGGGCCCATGGCCCCCAGCGCTCTGGGGGACTGTGGGTGCACCAGGGGCAAGTGAAGGAGAGCTGAGCTGCAACCAGGGGAACGAGCAGCAGGAGGGTGAGATGCAGCACTGCTGGGAGCTCTGCGGAGCAAACGGGAAAGACGACAATGGGGGAAAGAAGGTAAGTGAGGGGGGTGTAAGAGAAGCTGGGGGTGAAGCAGGTGCAGCTGACACTGAGGGTGCAGCCTGTGCTGCTGGAAAGGTGCAGCCGCATGAGGAGAAACAGGGACCCCAGCTGCCGAGGGTTCAACAGTAGGGGTTAAAACTTGGTCATTTTATGAAATGTTTTATCCCATATAGAGTTGAAGTCTACAATTCTTTAGTAGTACTTACCTAGATGTTTTAGGAATGTATTGCAAGGCTTCAGGTGGACATGGGTTCTGGTTCCTTGTGTGCCCAGGTGCGATAGGGAAGGATGGACTCATTCTCTTATGTACTTTATAAATACTTAGTTTGAGGGTCTGCTAGATCTGAGATGTTCTGTGGAATAGGGATAACATCATACCTGCATTTTTAGGCAGGTAAGCTGCATCTTTGCAGCTTCATGTGCCTCCCAACAGGATTCCCAGGAGCAGTGCCCCATCTGCATTTCATTCTGTGCTTCTGCAGCAGTGACGTTGTGTTTCTGCTGCTCGAAAGTCCAGCTGTAGGCACAGCCCCTAAGCGGGTGAGTCTCTCTGTCAGCATGGGTTACAGCACCTCTCCAGACAACTGGAAGTAAACCAACAAGAGGTAACCCCGTTTCTGCTGCCCTGCATGCATTCCTCACGGCAGTTTTGCTGGCCTGGGTAGAGGGCTGCTTGGGGTACACGTGGAGAGGAAGGCCCTGGGTGAAGACTGTCCTAAAGAGCCCAATTCATGCATGTTGTGAGCAAAAACGAACTTTTCATTACATTATTTTTTTCCCCCAAAGAACAATCTCATTGTTAACTTTGGAAGTAATTAAAATTTTTGTATTAAAATCTTCTAAATTTATTAGGAATATAAGTAACTGGGACTTTCTGCATCATCAAATTGAGGTACCACAGTGGTACCACAGGCACCTTGTCATTCCCTCACTCTTGTGAGTGTATGGAGTTCTAAAGGTGCTCGTCCTTTTTTTCTCCCTTCTTCTTTTGGGGATTTGCTTTAGAGCATCGCTCCTCTAATATTTAGGAACCTTTTAAGACTCTGTTTTGGACATATTCAGCCCTGGGCGAAGGTTAAAAGAAAGCTTCATCCCAGAAAGTTGTTATTACAGAGAAAATGGAAGTATTGCATAAGTCTCCACTGCAGCCTCTATATCTTGTCCCTTGAACTGCTCATCTGCAGTTTTTATTAATGCTGTTGCGAATGATGTTTTTAGTAGAAAAGGAGGCTTTCCTGCAAGTGTATTGGGACAGAAAATTTCTCCAGATTGGACTGATTACAAAGAGGCAAACACTAGGTATAACTTTGTGGGGAGAAGTGTGTTACTGGAAGTAATATCTCATCTAACGCTCTTGCTATGCCTTAGCTTCTCGGTGAACAGAGAAAGATGTTTAGCAAGGTAATACCAGATATCCAAGTGACTGAATTACCATAGTTCATTGGTAAATGTCGCCAATAAAATACAGTTTAAATCCACAATACTCTCAAGGAAACATTTATGCTTTTAATGAACTAGAATTTAACAGCCCTGTCTGGCAGAAAAAATTGTTTCTAGTGTTTAGATTTCTTTTTTTGGGCATCCAGAATGTGTTGTGAACTGTCAGAGACCACTGCAGCCTTGCAAAGATCTTGTGGGCATGATGTTCTCAGCTATATCGTCACAAGCCAGTCATGAACAAAGATGAAATTTCCTGCCACGTTATGAGGCTTAAGTTCATATGTCATTGCCTTCTCCCCAGCAGTCGAAAGGAGGGCACCTTTTGAGTATTTTAAGTTTTCTACTGGCAGGGTGAATGTTTTTTTCCTTAAGTGACATGTTTAGGTCCATGTACATAAATTTCTCTAGACTTAAGATATTTTGATATTGTTGTAGCACCTGTGGGTCAGGACTCCATTTTGCTGAACCTAAACATAAATTATTGCAGTTCTTGTTCCATTGAGCTAGAAACAGTTAGTAACTGAGAGAAAGCATGACAACCTGAGCAAATGTGTAGTATGAGCTGTTCTTTTTTGCCAGACAAAAAGAACTAATCCTTGAAAGTAAAAAGAACTTAGATGCTTCAAAATGAAACAAACATAAACTTTGTGATTAATAGCTGTTTTCTCAAAGAATGAGAAGGAACAGAACAAAAAGGGATTCTGTGTTAGGTTTTGTTTTACTACTTTAAAAAAAAAAAGCAGAGAATGCAGTGTTAGTGAGGGAGTTCCTTGGGAAGTTTAGCAGCCCAGAAGATTGTCTGGTTTCATCTCATCTCCATTTTTACTCTGGAGCTGTATTACACAGTGATAAATGTGCCTGGAGGCCACTTTTACTCAATGTTACGGAGCTTCAGAGGCAGCAGGAGCCCTTCGAAATGCCAGCAGGAGCAAGTAGAAGGTAGGTTATGTCTTAGGAAACACTTGAGCTCCCTTTGTGGAAGAATATAGCTCCCTCTTCTACATTGCTATTATGGACCATGTCAGGATGGTTCAGGAAAGGCCACTGAACCAACAGCAGCAGGACTTCCTGCAAACGTGAGTCTGAGAGCCACTTCTTTATTTGCATATGCTATGTAATATTGAACCACAGCTGCTCTGTGTTGGCTGACAGCTGCACTGAGGTAGTAATTTTAGCCCCAGGGAGTAAGACTGACTTCTCTTGTTGCATCTGTGGCAGTAGCACAGTGTGGAGATCTCCTTTGTGCAATGTAACAGAAAATCTTCATCCAATTTTCACTTGGTCCCTACTGAAATGTGAGTAGTTTTGCTGATCACAGTATAAACTGCCCTTACTCTTCACGGGATTCACATCCTCACAGTTTACCCAGACTGAGAGCTTGGAGTGGTTGGGCTGGGATGTGGTGTACTCTGGACCGAGCTTTGCAACTGTCTTCAAGATTTCAGATCTCAATTTAGCTGTAAGTCAAATCATCGTTAACAGTTCTAGCCAAGTCAGTTTGACTTTCAATGCACATTTCAGACCTGCTGTGATCTTCCGCACTACTGTGTCTTTTGGTATTGGTTTATTTTTTTCCCTGGCTGTTAAAAGAAGTGCCTCTACTTTTACAAATAAGTAGCTGAGTAGAGAAGGTCACAGAGGCAGTAGTGAATCCAGGCTATTTCTTTTTCATGGTTCCCCAACAGACTAGAGAACCAACTTACAAACTTTTTCCTAATTTCTGCTGTACCGTTTTTGAAGTGGTTTGTGTGTTGTGCCTGTACATGTATCACAGTTTGAGAACTCCAGGTCAACATGCTGAGGCACTAGTTCAGTTTGTCAGGGGTTCACCTGGTGCCCTGGGTAGCAAAAAAAAGGTGACTTAAGTGTGTCAGTGGTACACAGTAAGTGTGTATAGGTAACTTTGAAGTTACTTTGACAGAGGCTTCTTTTTTTGCTACATTTACTTTAAAAATAGATAATTTTATAGTTGGTTATGTCAAGAAGAAAGAAAAAAGTAAGGAATATAAAAGAGAAAAAATATTAGCACTTGGGTTTTTTTGCTTTTGGTGATTTTATGTTTGGTGAAAGTTTGGAGCCTGATAGCTAACTTCCCATTACGAAGCAAAAAATCTGGTTTCTGTGTGTGTGAATTTTTACTTATTGCAATTTTAAACTTGTACGGTCTTAATACTGGCGAAAGCTGATGGATAATTGCCTAAGAAGAAATTAGAGCCAAGGTTAACATTTCCAGTGTATTGTCCCACTGTAGGTAGCAGTTAGCACAGCCATGCATCCACTCACGTGCTTATTCACTGTATGAGAAGTTTCTCTCCTTTGAGTATTGCTCAGGAATTACTCAGGAGCCAAAAAATTACGGTAATGAGCTCTCCCCCTATCTATTTAATCATAATTAGTCATAGAATAGTGAAGTAAGTGACATTTCCTCTAGTCTTCACAGCAAATGCTACTATCCGTGTTACCATAAAAAGGAAATATTGGAAAGAGCAAAGCTGGTTTGTATGTACAGTAGTTCTTCCTAATTTCTCTAGTCTGTCCCACAGTGACATTTTTGTGTACGCATACCAAAAGAGATGAAGCTTGGTAACCTGTTTGAAACATTGTGTTTTCAGGCATTTGAGTCATTTATGGTTAGCTGAAAGAATTTTCATATTTTCTTTATAAACATGCTTTTCTACTTATTTTCTCAAGTTGGTCAATAATTAAATTTCCACTTATTTTGTTAGTTCAGATTTCACTATATGCCCAAGTTTGAGAACCAGAATATGAAATAATTTTACTGCTTTTACTCTGTTAACACTTGATGTTCACTGTGATTGGTTGTGAAGAAGAAAAACAGTAATTTGAACTAAACTCATTGTGTTGCTTATCCAAGAACAAAGTATCTTTGTATCTAACATATATCTACACCACTTGTCTTTGAGACACCTAATGCCATTATATCTGGAGCTTATGCTTTAACAGATGGAGACAGAGAAATATTTGAAGATGTCAAAAATTATGGTGAATTGCAAAAGAATAGACAATTATTCAGAGACAAACTTCAGGATTGGCAAACATAGGTTGACTACAAAGCTGAGGACATCACACCAAGTGACTCTTGCAAAGATATCATGAACAGTACAAACTTGGATGGAAAATCTGTATATAATTCCACCAAAACTCAATGATGTAATGGGCAATGATACCAGAAAAATTGTCTGCCTAAGCTGAATGAGGTGAAAAAGGTCAGCTTTGCCAAGCTGCAGTAATTTAGGAAACTGTATCTAGATTTAGAGATCTGAATGGTTTAACTGGGTTAAACTATTTTGAGTTAAAATAGTTTACCCAGGGTTTAGATGAAAACAATGTTATTCAATGTGTGGCCCATGGACTATTGACAGGCCATGCACTACGTTCAAGGGATCAGTGAATGAAATCAAGAAAAGCAAACTTAAATTCAGCGTTTAATTTTCACTCTTGTGGAAAATATTAAAGCATCTGAAAATCATAAAAAAATGGAGGATATATGTGTTTATGTAAATATATATCTGTCTCTATATAAACGTGTGGACACATGCATACAAAGGCTATCATACTCGATGGCAAAGGGTCTTTGCCAACCTAAATGATTCTGTTAGTCTATTGAAACTAGAGATTATAGCTAATGCAATAGTTTAAATAGATTTGTACAATGTCAGAAGGAATAATTCTAAATTTTAATTTTCTTAGAAGATTGAGACAAATCTGAATTCTAGAACAGTCATGTTCTCTGCAACCAGTCACATCGGTATTGTTGCATATCTATGTGCAAAAACATCAAAATTTGATCTCTCTGCATGGATGAATGTTTAATACATTAATAGATTAATCCATAGTTTAAGAAAATACTGTAATACAAGGGAGGACAGGACACTCGAAAGTCAGTCTCAAATTCCTGATTTTTCTTTGAGATCTGAAGTTACAAGAGGAAAGAAATAACCACTATTTTTCCAGTCTGAATGATAAGTAGAGGGAAAACATAGCAGTTTAGAAGGTAACTTTACAGCATGTAGCAAAAGATGAAGAAAGTTGTGTTCAAGACTTAAAGACTCGGAAAATGATAGCTAGTGCTCTTTCTTCAAGAGAATATTCTGGAAGACATATCTGATACCTATGTTATGAAGTAGATATGTAAATTGTGCATCTGGAAAATCCAGTCATCTATAAGAAACAGCCTCAAAATCTCACCTCTTCCTGAAAATTGTGTATATGTATATGCACTGTCAAGGTTTTTTTAATTAGGTTTTAAGATAAACAAAATCAGACCTACTATTTCAATATCAACTTTGTCTTAAGTAGGACAAACAACAAACATTGATTTCATGAGTGAAAGAGAGAGAGAGCATGGTCAGATTAAAGCTTCTTCATCCATGTTTGTGATCAGTGTGTCATCAGGATATTCAGGAATGTTCTCATGCAGAGAGTGTGAAGCTCATACCCACGTTATTATCTGTGCAGCTGAAATACAAAGAATTTATGGTAATTTATTCTCACTGCTGGTTTTCATTACAAGGGTTTTTATTCTTGGTAAGCCTCTACTGCAAAGGGGAATAGTCTTCCTGTAAATGTAGGTTTTGTGACACGAATCCATGGGGACTGTCTGTCTGATTTGGAGTTGCTAATGGATTCAGCATATTACTGGAGCATTTACTCATCTAATACCACCTCCTTGAATCGTGAACTACATTAAGGTTTTTTTCCTTGGCCTCCTCTTCAGATGCTCCTTTTGCAGTGCCTGTGCCAATAAGCACATCCAAATCTTATTTCTCTGTTTCTGATCCTACTGGTTCAGAACTTGATTTTGAAAGCATACAGTGTAGTTTTTCAAACAAAGTTTGGAGAATCTAAATCGTAGGTGAAAAAATGCTGTAAAGCTGAATCCATACTGCATTCCAGCCCAATGTATCGGGTATAAAAAGAAAGAGATGGTGTGCTGAATTGTTCTAGTAAGGAAAACTTGTCAAGTGTCTGATTGTGAAGCCTTTGAAATGCTGGAGGAATATATATATATATGTGGAGCTACTCTGTATTTGATCAGCAGCATGGCTGTGCTAGTACCGAGGATTCTGGCCAATCTCAATCCTTGTTTTTGGGAGGCAATGAGGAAGTGTGGGGTAATAAAATGAGGGTCATTAGATTGCCTTGGAACCTAGCTGTCTGCACTGCCTAAGCCCCTTCTGCTCCAGTGGAGCAAGACTCCTGGAAAGCCACTGGAGTGTCCCCATTTTCTTCGGTCTCCCAACACAGGTGGTTCCAGTCCTTATTGTGATGGTTTTGTTTATACAGGAGTACTCCCAGATACGTTGCTTGTCTCTGATATAAAGACTTGCTTTGATGGCTTAAATAGATGTAGCTACTGACTGCAGGTGCTATTTGTTTTTGTGGTTGGGAATCTTGGGTTTTTTTCAGGGTTTTATTTTTTCCCCCAGGAATGGTACTGGCAAGGGACCTGTAGAAGAAATCAGAACTCTGTTAAATTTATCTTTTGCCCATAGAATAGCATCTTACTGTCCTAGAAATCTCCATGCTTTAAAGATTATTGCTTTTCAAGCAAAAACAGTAGTCCCTGTGAAAAGGACAAGAACGCCCAAAGTAATTCAATATGATCGTAGTTGTTTCCTTGCATTTGGTTTTCAAATTCAGCTGCATCTTCCATACCTCTCAAGACTTATGTCTATAGCGTTCTTCGCCAAAGCTGCCGTGATAAAGAAGGGGTTAAAGAGGAGAGACAAGCTCCACTGGCCATGCCCTGCAGCTCCACCGGTGAGGCTCAGAAATAGATCTGAGGAGCACAAAAGCTGAGGAGCACTCTCTCACTGGGAGCTCAGGAACCTGTAGCTGGGTGTAGAAACTTGAGATGGTTTATGAGAAAAGGTGAATGAAAACAAAGCCTGATGGGATGAAAACTCTTATCTACAAGGAAGCTCAGACTTTTCTGTGATTATTTTACTGGCTGGCAAGTGTATATGCCAGTGCAAATATTCACTAATAATGGTGGGAAACTAGGGATGGAGTGACTGGACAAGCCATGAGAGATTTGTGAGACTAAAGTATATTCTCACACCATTTGTGAGAATGAAGTATCAGCTGGAAGAGATAATCTTGGTGCAGAGAGAGTAAGAAGAAATTTTCCTTAAACTGCAGAGGCACCAGAAGTAGCTGGACAACATAGGAAGAAGCAGTCCGTGCAGCATTGCGAAAAATAGCTGAGGATGTGGGTGTAGTATGTTTGTATAGGTCCTCTTCAGGAGATGCTCAAGCATCATATAAAAGCACTACAAATAAACATAAATGAGCTCCTACATCACTAGAAGGAAAGCTGTGTCAGGGGTGTTAGTTTGATACTAGAAGGCAAATGCTAGGAGTTTAAGCGAAACTGTTTTCCAGACACATGTCCGGGGAAGCTGACTGAAAGTTACGGGTCCAGAAATATGGAGAAGCCCATGGATCGAATGTGTCTGAAACAGTTCCTACAGGATTCTCTGATGGAAGTCTTCATCTGGCTCTGAACTGACTGACTGAAGCAGGAGAAAGCAGTGGCCTTTCCAGAGGACAGAGGGGCCAGGTGAGATTTGGGAGGGATTTTGAGTGAGGTATTCTCACGTGAAATGGAGCTGAACTTCATTAATGGGTTGACTGGAGAGCCCTATCATTATCTGCGGTGGAGACGGACTGGAGATCAAGCAGCTATCTGACAGTTAATGTTGGGAGAACATTTCTGCAATTCCTGTCAAATCTATTGCACTCAGAATAGGTNAAAAGTAAAAAAAAAAAAAAAAATCATAGTTTGGAGTTTTGAGGGGTGGTAATTGGCTGGTTCTTTTTCTGGATGATCCCTAGATTGTTTCCAGCTGTAATGCTGCTCGAGCACTATAACGCAGACACTATAATGTGCATATGATGATTCATCACATAGCTTTTGCTGGAGAAATGCATTGGTTTTTGTATAGCATTCAATAGTCACTTAAAGACCTTGTCCAAAGGTCCTTGTCCTAAGGACTAAAAGTCCTTTGTCTCTGTTCTCTAGCATGTTACGTTATTGAAGG
>VZTO01014454.1:368241-384060 GCA_013400615.1 Syrrhaptes paradoxus | reverse complement strand
AACATCATTCTCCAAGTGCATCCAAGTCACCTGAAGCCTCAGAGTGGCTGCACGTGGAGGTCTGAAAGCCCGCATGAGACAAGTCCTTCAGGGAAGCAAGAAATGCCCATCCCATGGGCTTGTGTGGAAGTTGGGGTCCCTCCACTGCGACTGGGGCAGTGCTGGGGAGCCATGGATACATGCTACGTGGGCAGCAAGAGAAAAAGAGAATGTTCAGGAGGAGAAGGGTGGCAAGATCGTCACTGTCCCTCTGTCCATCCCTGCAGATGCCCTTGTAGGTTGCAGTATATCTGCTGTGCACCCAGGGAAAAGTAGTCCTGGGAGGTCTAGGAGTGATGGCATTACAAGGAGGATCATGTTTGTCTGCTGACACTTTTGCAACCAGGAGGCAAACAATTTTCAGTCACAGACAGCTTTTGCATGCCAGAATTTGGGGTTGCCCAGCTGGAGGTGCTGAGGCTGGCTCCCAGCACAGACCTGTGGCCGCCACAGCCCAGTGACCCCAGGACCAGCAGCAGCACAAAGCCCGGAGAAAAACAGGCCAAAGTCAGTGGGATCTACAGAGACACAATGCCTGCAGATGTCAGCCCCAGGGGCTCTCCAGCAAGAATAACAAAGGCAATTTTTTCTTAAATATATCCACTTCACACTTGTGCTTTCCCCGCCTGACAATGGGAATGGGCAGCAGAGAAAGCACCTGTAATTTTCAACTTGAAATGTTTGCAAAACATTCTCCAACCTGGGCAGAACAGCCGAGAGCTGAGCACAAAGCGCAGTTCATGTTCCTGCTTTTATGACCCAGATTTGCTGGCTCCAAAGGCTGGACCTTGCGCCGGGTTGGGGTTGGTGAGCGCCTTCGCCTTTCCTCATCGGTGCTCAACAGCCTGTGAAGAGGAAAGGCTTTGTTTTAGAGGGAGCAGGTGTTTGATTACCTTGCCTCTCTCTTTTCATATTAAACATATCGCAGGTTCACCTCTCTGGGAGGGATAAACTTGTGTTTGCAAAGGCGGCGATGGAAATCACTTGAAAGGCGACATCGGAGGTAGGCTGTCTGCGCTGATAGTTTGATGAAACAAAAGAGCAAACAAATGAAAGGAAAGCTTTTAAAGTATTTTCTGCCAGCTCGGAGCGATGCTGCAGGCCAGCCTGTCTCTGCAGCAGGGCTGCCTGCCTCCCAGCGAGCGCTGCCCGAGGCTGGGCCCTTGGAGATTTACCCAGAAAAGGGGAGAAGTCCAGCCTGCACCCCATCCCCAGTGCTGTCTCCCTGCTTGGAGGCTGCGCTGGTGGTGGGTCCTCTCCTGCCCTGTGGCATCCCTTTGCAGGACAGCATGCAAGGACACCAGAGGCATCCCCGAAGGGAACATAAGCTCCATTACTGCCCGTGCCAGGCTGCGGTCAGGGAGTGATGCTGTGCCCGGGCGCAGCAGCTGGGGGCTTGGCATCGGAGCTGCCCTTGGCCTGAGTGCTGGGCTCAGGGATGGTGGGCTGGACATGGAGAGTAGCTCAGGGGTTGGACACATGGGCTGACGTTTTTGGGTGTAGAGGAAGAACTGGTGGGGACCCTGCCTGGTTTCGGCGCACCCCATGTGAAGATCCATCCAAGCTGCTTGGGCCCATATAAAGGAACAAGCAGAGAACTGTTATCCGGGTTACATCTTTGTTTCAAATAGAAATACAAGGCAGCTGTGCCTCAGTGAATATAAGCCTATTGCTCCTCTCTAACCATCTGTCAGGCTCCCTGCCACGGTGTCTGTGTTTGCTCAGGCGTTGATAGGGAATTACCCACCTTATATCATGGCAGATTGTCTTTTGCCTTCTCACTGCTCCATTCCCCTTGTGAATGTTCTGGACCTTTGCCTCCAGTGGCTCAAATGCAGGTGCTGGATTCTAGCCATGGAGAGCCAGGGACAGAGAATAAAGACATTCTTTGGTGTCTGTGGATGAAGATGAGGTTAGAGGGAATTTGAGTCAGCTCTCCCAGAGTTTGCAGATAGCAGGACAGTGCTGGGATCAGAAGAGCCATTGTTCCCCTTGGCACGATGCTGGAGGATGTTATCTAGAGACCAGTCCAGAGTACAGATGCATGGCCAAACTGGAAATGTTTGCCTATTGGAAACATCTGCTGTTCTTCTCTGCTTCTCATATGATTTGCCAAAATGTATTTCTTGTACATTCCCAGCTCAGCACAGCTTGTGGTGAGGCTCAATTCGCGATGTGTAATCTTGTGACACATTGCTGCCTGATGATGTAGGACACGGAGATGATGAAGGAGGACAACCGGTGTGTAAACACACCAGAAAGAATACAATGCCCAGCTTGGAAGCTGTACAAAATATTTTCATAACCGTTAGCTAGCTTTGCTGTTATTAGTCCTAAGAGCCAGAGAGAGAAAGTTGCCGCAGCCAAAGATAAAAGACCTTTCAATGAATGTGCTTGGGAATTGAATGTCCTGCTGAAATCTCCAAGGTTACTCTGACCTCCTGATGTGATAAAGATGAGTGTCCTATGCTGGTATCTAAGCTCCTCACACCATGTGCAGACATCTCAATACCTTCAGCCACTCTGCTAACTTACATATCCTGTAAATCACATTGCTCCCGTAAGAAGTCCCCCTGCATGGTGTGCCGCACCTCCCCTGCCCTAGATAAATGCTGCAGCTCCATCCAGCCCTTTGGTTTAAGCCTGTCCTGAAGTGCTTTGCTGAATCAGGGCAGGTCTTCAGTGCCAGGAATGAGGGGGATGTGCTCACCTCACCCCAGTTCTTTGGTGTTTCTCTAGGTTGGCCACCTCCAGAGTCAGAGCGCGATTCAATCCATCCTGAGCCTGGGATCTGAAACAGATGGGTTCAATCTATTTTTCTCTGACAATGCCACGGTCTCTTTCCTAACAGGAGAGATAACTCAGGAGAACAACTTTGGCAAGAACACACACACAGTGTTTAGACAGAGAAAGTGCCCCCCATCCAAATAAATCTGGGACCAGGTGCTGATATTCAGTTCTTTCAGTCAAAGAGATGCAAATACTCCAAAAACTTGTTTCTTGCTGATTTTTGTACTGGTTGAATTTAAAGGTCAAATACTAGACTTCAACATTACAGTCATGGTTTATGCGAAAGATGAGTATATAAATAATTTATAACGGGGTAATGAACAATTAATAGTTATTTGAAGAAATGGATAATCAAACATTATGGATTGTTATACAGTCTGACAGGTCAATATATTGCTTATGACCGTAGCTGATTGCTACCAGTAACACCCTGAGTGGTGTGATTATGACCAGCTTTAACGCAAGATGATTGTGTCTGTGCAACATCTATTAACCCTCTCTCCACTGTTCTAGAAATAGCATCCTCCTATAAAGCATGCCCAGAATTAATGGGTTATGATACGAACATAAGGCTGTGGGTTGCCGAGTAGCTCATTTGTAGCTCAAGAACTTGATTATAGATGAGCAGAAAGAAGTAGAGACAGATGAATGTAGACTGCAAACAACGAACAACATCTGCTAACTGAACAGGGAAAGCTCCGAGTGCCAGAACTGTACATCCAGAAATCCACAAGCTTTTTAGTGTTTGCTGGGGGAATTTTGAGGAGGATCCTAGAAATTCCTTCAAGGTTTAGTCACATGCTTAGCTGTCTATCCTACTATTTTAAAATTACAGCTTACAGAGCAGGTCACCTAGCTACCCCAGATGGATCTGTGCAAGAGAAATTGCTCCTTCATGATCTCAGCCTTGCTACTATACAATCAGTTCTGCTTTTAAGTAGTAAAGAACCTCCCTGGAAGTTGCCAGTTCTGATTACAGCGTGAAACGTCTAACCTTGGTTTACAGTGACTAAAATTGCGTTCCTCGCAGCCTGAGATTTACTTGGTTTGAGACGGTGCTGAGCAAAGGGGGAAAAACATCCATGCGGAAACCTCCTGGGAGGCACGGACCACTCACACGAGACTGAAACACAGACAATGGAAGAACGGCGAGAGTTGGGTCCACAACTGGGCTCCCAAAATGCAGCCACGAGCTCCAAACGCTGCAAAGAGCATTAGCGCAGATGCTGCTTATTTGTCCTTGGAGCCGCGAGGATCGCTTGAGTGACGGCCGAGGCATTTCACACATCAGTAAGCGCATTCTCCCCAGGTATTTCTGATCGCCGTACATTTTGTTTGCTGACAGGTTTGTGGCAATATGCTCACTCCAGCTGAAAAATACACGCTGGCTAACAGAAGAGCAGACCTAATTTTCCTCCCTTTTACACTGGTTTTGCAATCAGTGTAACTTCAATGATCCTCTACTTTTATACCAGAAATAGCACTGAGGAAATCTGATTTAACGGAGTAGAGAGCCATTCAGTGTAGCTATTGTAGGAAGGCAAAGATAGGCAGAGAAATTTTTCCACTCTTTCTGATCCTAGCATGGGCCAAAGAACAAATCTACCACCAGTACAAGGTAGAGTAACCATCAGGCTGCTGTAAATAGCCTCAGTTTGTAAAAGCTGCTAGAGAGACTAATAGTACCCATGGTTTCTGCATCACCGTGTGCATCCCCCTCCAAAACACAAGTAGAGCTGCTGCCCCAGTGGTGTACGAGCTGGTCGTGTTCCCTTTATGGCTGGTTAAAGTCTCTCTCGTACGGCTGGTTTAAAGCCCATCCATGCCAGCCCAGTTATAAAGAGCCATTAACAAGAGCCATACTCTGGCCCAAAGGACATCAGAGGAAAGTTTCAGTGTTTTGAAGTCTCTGAATCTATTTGTTCTGTCTTCTCTCATTTTTTCCCCCATCTGCTGAGTGTTAGATGCTTGATCAGTCTGGTAGAACATGCGAATATTAACATTTTTCTCCAGAAGCGATGACAGCCATACACATATCTTGCCAATAGATGCAGTGACCAGAAGATGCCATTGCAACCTGTGGCCAGAGACTGTCCTGGGGAGCCAGTGTGAACCCCTTGTGTCTGTCACCTTCAGGGGCAGCAGGAGCAGCTTCTTCTCCCTTTGCATTTCTTTGCTGGAAGGACAGCCCATAGGGAAAGGACAAGGTAGGGAGGAACTGAACGTGGGAAATTGGCTGCGTTCCTGAAGGCATTTCAGACCATTTCCAGCAGACAGGAGATAATGCTTCTCAGCAAATGAATACACCTATCAGAGGGCTGTGGAGAAAAGAAAATCATCCTTCCCTCGATTCGTGTGCTGTCCTCAACACCAGTGGTCAAGTTTTTTCTTAGTTTTTTATAGCAATCTCATCCTTGCCTGTTTTGCTGTGGACATTTGGGTTCTGCCCCCTTCTTTCACATGAGCATAGGTAGGAATGGGCTCAGAAAGGAAAATTTTTCACTTGGTGGGTGATACAGAATTGTCCACATCTCTGCCATATCAGGGTGTCCATGGGAAGCTTCTGGCTTCCTTATCCCTGCAGCTGTGTCCCAAGTCAAAGGTGGGTGGCTGCTGTGGGTTCCCACCCTCACTCTTTGCTCTTGCTCACTCCATTCTCAGGACATCTCCCCAACTGGCTGACACTTATTTGATGGGGGAACATGAAAAATAAACCCTGCTAGTTTGCCAGCGCCTCCTGGATGGAATGTACAGCCTAGAGAGAACAAGGTGTCTGCCACGCTTGTCCTGGACAATGAAAGGAATAAATCAATTCATGTCCAAAAGTGGGAACTTCCGAGTTGATGGATGGCACTGGGTGAATATTAAACTGCCTTTTTTGGGGATGGATGTTCTTCAGCCAGACAAATTTTGTCCTTTCACACTTCAGGTGAGGGAGCTGCAGCAAGTTATGGCAGTTGCTGAGGACTGCAAGAGATACAACCTGCCTGAGGCAAGTCTCCCCAGTAATTCCAGAAGCAGCAATCTCTGGTTTAAAAGAAGCTTAAGGCTGAAATCAGGAATGCTGAAAGATCTGAAAACAGCTGCATTTAGCAAGGAGCTCACTATGGTTTTTTTATAAACTATCAATTGAAATTCATAAAAAAGGAAATGAGATTAGTTTGTTGTCTGACTGCTCCCACGGTGCACATTCCCGTATCTCTCAAGAGATCATGTTCCAGTCCTCCTCCTCTTTTCCCAAGACAGGTGATAATATTAGATTTTATCTGTTAATAAGATGACATGGGAATTCTTGTAGAATTTTTAAATACAGAGAAACGTGATTTCTTTCACCCCCTAAACTGCCTCTGTTTCCTCTTGGTTCTCCAGGGCAGGATGAACCACGAGTCTGCGTGGTCTGAAGGGCTGCAGGACCACTCATGCAGCAATGGGGAGTCTCAAAGACACCACGGGATCAGACACTTGTTTCTAATAACTGGCGTGGATGGGAAGCAGAAAACACTAAGCTGCCATGACCAGGGCAAGAAAGAAAAGGTGAACAACAGCAAGGAGAATGGGCCTCTTCAGAGGTCACCTAGTCCAGTAACCTGCCCCACGGCAGAAGGAACTCTACCAAAACTACTTGGAGAAAAAATTCTCTAGTTCTTTCCTAAAAATCTCCCTGGGCAATCAGTGCCAGCATTTAGTTACCCAAATGGCCAGAAAGCTTTTGCTGGTGTCTCACCTCCAGACGCAACAGGCATTAGCCGATTAGAACTGAGGACTCAGCCTTTTGAGTATAAAATTGAACAAAATCTTAAATATCGGCATCTTATACGCTCCATGCAGCAGGCCTGAAAAAACTATGGGAAGGATAAAACCTTTATAGTTTTCACAGAAAATGAGTTTCACGAAGATGAGTATTAACTTCTAAGATAAGGGCAGTATTTTGTACAATAACTTTCATTATCTGGTGCTGCTGGCCTGAACTGTGTTAGTCAAGATTTGTGGACTTCTGAATTGTTGTGCTTGTTATTACCCCGCCGTTACCAAACGGCTCTTCTGTCAGCTGCAAAATGGGAAGGCTCATTCCTGTTGTTATTTCCTTTCCAAGCCTCCAGGAGCCTTTGGGACTCCAGGGAGGTCTCACCCAAAGACAGATGGAGTCCAAGGGAAGTTTTCCAGCAAAGAGAAAAACCCTCTGGAGAAGCCACCACAGCTTCACTTCCTTAATAGCAGCTGGTTTTGTGGCTGATGTTGACACAACTGGAGAGCACCAGGACAGGTCTGGACTTTCAATACCCAGAAACCGTACTTTTCGACTTACTTCCACTTCTGTATATTTTCAGCACAGGAGAAGCTACAGAGAGGAAAAAATGCTGTCCCAAACCCCAGTTTCCTGAGTTTGCCTATTTATGTCACTGTTGGAAGAGAGGGATTTTTTTGGCCTGTGGGGAGGGGTATGGACACTTTCACAAAACAGTGCTAATTATACCCCAGAACTTGTGTTTGAGTTTTGTTACTTATTATGGGCAAATGCCACTGCTTCATTCTAGACTTCATGGTAGACTTTGGGATTTCTGGGTTCTGTAGTCCAATGGGTTGTACTGTGAGGCGTTGTTGCAGAGGCTCATTCTTAGGATTTATTCAGATGAGAGATTCTTCTAATACATGAGTAGCAGCATAAGAGAAAATAAATAGAGTGTAGAGAGCACACTGGCTACTGCCTTGTTTTCTTTCTCTTCTGAAAAGCTGTAATAACACATAATAGTGCAAGAGCTTGCTTGCACAGTTTAAAGTCTTTGCAAGGCAACAGATCTTCGCTGAGTTTTTGCAAAGTTGTTTCCAGGGGGCTTTGTTGTTATGCTGCCCAAATACCAAAGGTCGTTTTACTACCGTGTGGAATTTGGGAAGTCATCAATATTTAATCTGTGTTGTAATACTACACATTTGTTTTCACTGATATCTGATTCCTTCTGTGAAATAGGTTTGGCCTATTCAAACTTTGCAAATTCTGTAAACTAAATATAGTTTCATAACTTAACCAGGTGGTACTTGTAAGGATCTCATGAAGAAAAAAAAGAGCATTTCACTATGAATATAGCACAGCACTGCAGAAAGCTTATACAAAACGCTGCAACAGAATAAAAATATGCTTTTCCAAAAGAAGTAGTTTGGATTATTTCAGTATGCCCAATTACTAGCTGGGTTACTTTATTTCTGTCTAGGATATCTTCACTGGTATTTTTAATGGGATCTACTTGAAAGATACCTGCATGCTCTTACCACTGGTGGCTTTATATTGTCAGTTGAGCATTACAACAATCTAATCCTAATCCGCATCACCTCTGTTGCTTCAAGAAAAAGAATATTTGGAGTTGATGCTGTTTGATTCTTAGGTCCTCACTGTCTGTTTAAAGAAGCCCTTTTGTTCTGTTGACTGACTCCATCATTGTAATGCCTAAAGCCCTCAAAAAATATTAATGCTTTTTTTAAGCCTGTGAGCTCAGGAATTTGGGGCTAGCAGGATCTCCCAGTTCATACAGGTGAGTTTCCCTCTTACAGCAATGCTCTCATACAGCCCTTTCCATGAACTATGTCAGGGCACTTTTATTCCCCATCTGTAAAATGCAGATTATTGCACAAAGATTGCTCAAGCACACACAGTCTCCATCAGAGCCATATAGTTAACCCCAGACGTTCAGACACTTAACCAGAAACCAAATCTTCCTCCCACACTTTTGGGATATGGAGAACTAGTTTAGGCACACATGTGGTGCAAGCTGAAGACAGTTCTAAGAAGAAAATTTTCTAATTTATTATTCTCTTCTTTAAAGGAAAATAGAAACCACTTCATTGTAGAAGTCTACGTGGTTCAGCTTTCCCTCTGCTGCCTTCCTTCTTAGTCTGAATGCGGAGGAGTGTCTGAGAAACGTATGCTTTTTTATTAGCAGAAGAGACAGGCTAAATTGGGATATGATTCATGCTTCCAATTTATGCCTTCTCTTCCTTTATTGTCAATGGCTAATGAGAGGTAATTGCAAAAGCTCGCAGAGGGAGGCACTTTTAGAAGGAGAGAGAAGAATTAGAGAAGGTGCAAGTCAGGTTGTTTTCAATGTTCAGAGGCTTTTCATTCCACTCTTGGTCTGTTTACGACTTTCCAAAGTTGCTTCTGTCAGAACTCAATATAATTTCCAAAAGTTAGAAATTGCTAGGGTGGGTTAATACTTGTAACAGCACCCTGGCCATTGCTCAGGATGGGTCAGGAAAGAGTCCACCTGGGCAATGAGCTGTCACTGAGTCCCCGTAGCAGCCTGATTTTCAGATGAAATCTCTGCTTTGGGGTAGGAGCAACACATGTTAGTGCTCCTTAAAGATCATCCCAATCAAATTACCTGGGCATAGCTCACTGTCGGCACAAAATGGCATCTATAGATGAAAGCCCTGCACATCTTGTTTTTGAGGAAGAACTAACAGGATTGGGTACCTGAAAAAAAGCTTGGAAGTGGACAGTCATTGCCCAGCATTAGCCTCCAGATTTAATTGTATTCCACTTTTCCTGGTTTAATCATATTTGTTACTAAAAGGCCTTTTTTGAGAAAGGAAACTGGGTTCAGTATGTGTCTATGAGGAAGACTGAGATCATTTGCCAAGAGTCATTAGGGGAGAGTGCTGTCTGAGATCATTTGTCATCCTTTATCATTCATTTTATCCAGAGAACTCCTTAAGCGGGAGCTGGGGACCCCCATGCAGGGATAGTCCCTGTGCAGACACAGCTTAAGTCTTCAGACAGCTCGCAGGAGTGCTGGCCCATGAAATCTCAGTATTCATCACCTCCCTCTGCCAGTATCACTCCTCTCTCCTTGGCTGAGAAAGGAGAGAATAAGTGCCGAGGACAGGCTCTGATTCCCCAAATCCCTCACTGCAGTGCAATGTTGTGTTCGGTTATGTAAAAGAACTGAGTTAAAGGCTAATGCTGTGTGTCCTGGTTGCTTCTGGCAATTTAAATGATGAAACATCATCATTGCAGAAGAAAAAAGTTTCACAAACAGTCTCAGTCAGCTTGCAGCTTCGGACATTTCATATGTGTCCATGCTGTGACACCTCATCCTGTGCAAAGCTGCAGCTCTGTGTTCTGTTATAGCTGCACAGAGAGCTGATGTCTCCTTTGACGTGTGATAAGCCAGCCTTTAGCCTGATAAACTATGGATAGCTGAACCACAAACTATGTACTGTAAAGAACAACCACTGATGAGTGATAAAAATAACTCACTCTGCAGTCAAATTCTCTGATTAAGATGATCTTTCTTAGCATCAATAGTAGTATTTCAGCATAGTATGCCACATGCATCTCACAAGACTCTCCTTAAACACTCTTCTGCCACAATCCTTGGCCACGATGTCAGTGTACAATGACCACGGCCAGTTGCATTGACAGATTTGGTCTCGTTATCTCCTTGTACTTCTTTGTCTCTCTGGCTCCATCTATTGTCTCTTGCCTCAGGCTCAAATTGCCAGCTCTGGGACAGGGACTGCCCACTGGGTCTATGCCTGGTGCATCATGGTAGGAACTTCAGACACTGGAGAGATGTGAACAATAAATAAATGGAAGTTGAACTACAACTTTCGTCCAGTACAATCCAGCATAACAAGATCGGGTTGCCAGGGAATGACAGTATATTTGTTTTCCAGATTGTTAGCTGATGCAAAGGAAAGCGAGAACATTTATTAGCCTCCCTCAGAATCACCTTTAACAAGAATGAATATTCACCACTATAAATATGTGGTGAATATTAATGTTTCAATTAACTCTGCACATAAAAATGCTCCGTGGTGTCACAGAAGGCTGTGCTGTTCAAAAAGAAGTGCCTAGATGAAAGTATTTAAGGCTGTATTGGAGAACAAATCAACTGCCTCACTTACAGTGGTTCACAGTTATCACTGAACGTTATGATGTTTTCATCTTATCTGAATGTCAGCCCACAAGTTGAGATGCAGGAGGAACCTTGGGCTTTTTTTTTTCTGCCTGCTAATGGCAATCTGATACAGTAATTGCTTTCTTGTTCAACCTCAGATAATATATTGTGTTGGCGATAGGTTTTGCGTTTCCCGGAGTATCACTAACAACGAGCTGTCACAGCACAGAGCTGCTCATTTCAGCCTCCAGCGAACATTGTCCCTGATGTGACAGTGACCCAGCCATCCTGCCCTGCTACACAGACCTGTCTTAGCATATCCTTCTTTTGCAAAAACACACCCATTTTCAATACTGCCTTCAAAATTATTTATGAATAAATGCTTTGCAGGATCAGGTCTCTTGCAACAACCTATCTCGACAAATTCAGGCAAGAAAATGTATTTTAGGCTGTTGAAGACCAGTACAATGGATCTCCAGCTCAGAAAGTCACTGATCATCTGGCTACCGAGAGCTGGGAAAATATGTTGGGAAAGTTCTGGTATTTGCTGTGATGTCCTTGCCCTGTGCCTTGGGAGCCTGTTCTTGGTTGCTCGCAGAGACAGAAAAGAAAAACAAAGAGAAACCAATGGCTCTGAAGTCAAACATTTTCTGCAGGAAAAGTAAGGATAGACAACAATTTCATAGATGGGAATAAGTTGGTGAGCAATCTCTCACAGCCTAGCTTTCCTTTCCTATTCATTGAGAGCTGTGATGTGCAACCACTGTTCTTTAATGGAAATTCACCTCCTGAAGGACTGATGCATAGATCCTCCTCTCTTCTTCACATATGGGAATTTATCCTTTGTAATAATACTCAACCTATTAAGAAGAACTCTAGAGGAGCTTATTATATACCACTGAAAAACATGACGCCAGCAATTATAGGGAATCAATGAAGACATTTGTTGAAGTCAATAACCCAAATTACCAACAAAAAAGTAGCCAGCAGAAGCAGCTGATCTATACTTCTCTGGGATAAAAATCAGACCCTGCATCTAAATATGGTATCAGTGGCAAGAGAAAATGATTCCAAAAAGTATGTAGCCTTTCACAAGAATGCCATAATGCAGAAAAGTGGTAATCTACTCTGAAATCACAAATTAAATTCGGTTTGTTCAATTCAAATAACTTCAGGAAAAGTTATATCAAAACCTGGAAACCATGACAGCTGTATCACCCCGAGTAACAAATACAATGAGGCTTTGAGATGAACACCTACTATTAAGTCAAAAGAGAGCAATCTATGGGCAGTCATGGTTCAGACATCCTGATTAGCCTTAATTAAAATTCTGATGATCAGGTGGCCATGGAAGGGACAAAACTTCTAAAGTATTTAGGCAACTGTGAAAGGCTGGAGATAGGGTAATAATTAGGAATAATATCTCTTGTTAAATTTAATTCCTTTAGCCTTGAAATTACCATGACAGATCTCAAATTTAGTGGCAGTTTTCCAGTCACTAAAAAGAGCTTAATTATAGAGTTTAAGACTTTGGGAGAACAGATTCAGACAAAGCTACGCGGGTCCCATATCAACTGAGCGGTATGCTTGAATGGCCTCAGATAAAGGAACAGATATCAACTTGTTCAAGAAGTTTAAGACATCACATACCTGAATGTTTTTTTTTTGAGACACCAAAAAAAAGTTTAGATAACTTTTAACTTTCTCTTTTAATTAACAACAATCACTCTCATTCAATTTGCATTTTTACTTCTTGATTTCAGCTGGGACTAAAAGAAAGACAGAGATAAAGCAGCCAAAACTCTGAACAGTACTGATACTGACAGAACTTATTAATCATTGGAATTGGCCCATCTCTAGAGCCCGGGCAAGACATCTAGAAAGACGAGCAAAGTTCAAATCTGCAAGCTATTCCTCTGAGTTACAGGACACCTTTTAAAAGTCATCATTGTATTCTATCAACTACTGTTAGTTTAGGAGAAAATATAAGACACTTAAGAAGATGTCAGATCCAGGAGTTCTGTCAAATGGAAGAAATATTTATTCTAATGTGCAGTTCATTGTAAATTTCTTTTGGGTTTTCAGGACCAAGGAACATCCTCAACAATGGATGGATCAGCAAGATGATTAATAGCCTGAAATACAGAGGCACAACAATCTCTTCTCACAGAATCAAACTGAAGAAGATAGATGTTAATATAATTTTAAAGCCACGTTCATTGAATTCTGCCACATCTATGTGATACACTTATATGATCTCATTGTCAGGTTAACTGAACACTTTACAGTTTTAAAGACATTTACTCTCCCAAGAGCCCCATGAAGTAGAAAAATACACTTGTCCCATTGTATAGATTTGGAGCTGTGACACAGAGGTGCAACGTCACACATGGCAAAGCTGGGAACCGAACACAGCTTTCCTACATCCCAGGTTGTCACCCTAACTACTGTTCCTATACACTCTTTACATCAAAACGAATGGTTAAGCCAGAGTCCCTGCAGTGTTTCCTTCTGTCTGCGTTACTCTCCGAGCACCTTAGCAAACCTGCAAGAGTGCTACATCAAGAGGATAGAGTGGGGCAGTGAAAGTGCCCCATTTACTGCAGTTTCTCATTAGTGACTGAACTGATCATATGCCTTCGGGTCCACTGGCAAAGAGTAAACTGTTCCCAGAGATAATGGCATACAACACCTTACAAGAGTACAAATGAGCTCTCAGAAATGATAAAAGCAGGCACAGCATCGACTCAAGGAACAGAAAAGTTTAATGCTTCAGAAGTTAACTTCCAAGAGAGTTTAAATTTAAAAAAAAAAACCAACAAAACCTAAACAAACCACACAAACTAAAACCAACCCAAGACTGGCCATGTGCAGTCCTCTCAGCACTGCAAAAAACCCCAAAGTGCTTGTTCTGATACTGCTGAGCATGGAGGAGCCCTGGGAACCCCACAGCTGCTGACCACTGCAAGGAGGACACAGATTCCCTCAACTTGGTGGGTCATGTTCCAGAGAAGATAATTATCCAAGACAATTCATTCTGAGTGCCAGCATCCCCTCCAGCTGTGAGCCTTGGGGGTTTCCATGACTGTGGTCATTGGAAAGGGGCAAACTGTTGCCCTTAAATGACCTCTGGACCCAGTGGCCCAAGGGGTGCCATTTCTGAGCATCTCTGTGCACTTTAGGAAGACAGGAATGGGAATATCTCAGAAGCTCTCATCCATTTCCAAGGTGGAACCAACTTTACTTATAACATTCCTGAAGGACCATTGTGCTGCGCTGTGTGGTTGCACATTCTCAGCTGATTTTCTTTCCCATCTTTTCAATAGCATCCAAAACAGGGGATGCATGCTGCACTTCTTCTGTATTGAATTAGCACTTCCAATCACGGTGCAGTTGTTTTATGAAAGTTTCTGTGCATTTTGTCTTCACTTCAAGACTCTCAGCTGTAAACTATTCTTGGCTCTGAGCTATTTTAATGCTTAAAAATTAACACCTCACTGAGGTCTAAACCTAATTTTTCCTAATACAGGTGTGAACCCACCATCTGGAGCTTGGCACAACCACACACCCAACCATTTTTAGGGAATAGATCAAATGTGGAAGTAATGCCAACACACTGCTACACAAATAGCTTTGCCTTTCCTCCTGGATGATAGAAACATTGCACAAACAACGTACTACAACATATCCTCTCTTCCTGCTAGCTCTGCCAGGACAGATTCATTTCATCATGCATGGAAATTGAAGAATTATTCCAGTTACATGCTCCTAATTGCAACCCCCTTTCTCTCCTAGGCTTTCTCTCTTCCCTGACCTTTTCTAATAAGTCACATTTGAATCTGAGGTTATAAAGTCCTTGGAAAAAATTAATATGGCCCAACCATCTATTTCCCAAGGCTGAATCTCCGTGTCTTCATTAATCTCACAGCAACTTCTGCCATGTGAAGCTGGAGATGCTTCTGAGATACGGTGACTGAACGAAGAGGCGGTAGAAATTCTGGGTTTCTGTGTCTCCTTTGTCTGTCTGCAGTCAGTACAGGGTTCCCAAACTTAGAGCCTTTAAAGCGTGGAAGAGCCCACTGAGGAACATGTCCCATGAAGGCTGGGAAGGAGAGAAGGGACCCCAGGCAGAGGGTACGTGAGCCAAGGAGGAGCAGAGGCGATGACAGGGTACCCTGCAAGGCTTTTAGAGAATACCATTGCCTATTGCTGGCTGTATGTAGCAGAGTGGGACTATTTATGCATGTCGCTTCTGCTGAAACCTTTGTCCAAGTAACACCATTTCAAGAAGGGGAGCAGGATTTATGAAGGTACTACAGGGAATCCCACGTTGTACAGGACAGCTGGTGTCACAGTGTGAGAGAGACTGGAGCCAACATGCTGCTTGCCCACCTGGAAGTGGGTCCCATCTCCTTTATAAGACACCCGTCACAAATCCAACTGTAACAGGAGCCTTCCCTGTTCTCTGAGAGATTAAGGTCTCAGTCGGTGCTTTTATTTCTTTCTAATAAAATTGCTGAACTTTGTGCTTCTCTGGTTTTATTGCAGAGCTTCACCTCCCTGTACCCCGTATTTCCTCCCATGGTTAAACAGAAAAGTCTTCGTCTTGCTGCTCCAATGCCTCCACTTTATTAAGAAGCCACAGTACCCAGCTCCTCATATATTGTTCTAGTAAAAAAGGTTTCGGTCAGAAATCTATGATACAGGTTGCCAGGAGAGCAAGATCCTAGCCTGATCCCAGCCTTTCCATTACTACGGCGGTAAAGAGACCTCTCCCCAGTTCTCTGTGCCAGGGGCAAAGTGAATCCTTAGGAAATAATAGTAAAAGCTGAACTGAGTTTTAATGAATATGCATGGTCTGGATCGCTGCAAAACTGCAATAACGTACTCTGGGCTTGTGATTAATTATAGGCATACCGAGAGACTTTTCACCCGCTAATATAAAAGGAAACTAAAGCTAAAGCAGTTTAATTCAGAAAAAGAGTTATAAGGATAGGATATAGCTTCATTAAATATAGATGTTGATTCTTTTACTCCACCACTGTTCGCCACAGGGCAGGAATCCGAGCCTTTTCCAGCATGGATACACACACAC